>JAODKL010000009.1:10124402-10138549 GCA_026780765.1 Petrocephalus schoutedeni
CCCCCCCCCCCCCCCCTGACATGCAGCTGAGGATGTCAGTGTGGTTAGTTAGGTAAACTTCTAGTCCTGGATCGTGAGATAGTAATCCAGACAGAGTGGGGATAGATGCTTGAACAGTCTGTCAGGGCTTGATAGACAGAATGAATGAGGACATTTACCAGCAGCAGGAGGACTGGTCTTCTGGGAACTGAGGTCCGGGACATTATGCTACCCTCCTCACTCTCATTATCTACACTCTGCAGTCCCTGGCATTTATGTACTGAACCTACTCCCTACACTTTATTACTGCAGTATAAGCACAGCTTGTAGTATTTAGGCAGATTGAAGAAAACTAAAAATCAATTAAATCTGTCTAGATCGTACCTTACCACACCTCACCATTCAGGCTCTTCAGCCCCCTGGAATGGTCCGCGGCTGCATTATTGACTATCGCGAATTTGGAGAAGTCTTCAGCAAATTCAGGGTACCCAGGGACCCTGGGAAGGGAGACAGGCCGCGCGGTGGCCGAGGGGCCGGGTGGAATCCTGTCCCGAACCTGAGGAACCTCCACGTTGGGAACGTTCTCTGATTCTCACGCGCTGCCATTGGCTCCCCGGGACAGCGATGACTTGACAGGATGCAGAGGACACACCGGAAGATCGAAATATGCCACACGCCCGTTTGAACTCGCGGATCAAGTTCAGTACCCACTTCTCTCTCATTTACTGAAAAGCAGTAAATGCTGCAGTTGCACAATCTCTCTTCTGAGCATACATTTAAATATATTTTGCACATCCTTATTACAGAACAGGAGGTATGCTGCTTTACAGCATAGGGGATTTTTTCCGGGTGAGAACCAATGAGTGGCAGCGTGCTTTGTGATGTCACAGTCATTGACCGGCACGTCGTCTCTGCAGACACAGATCACTGCCCCAGTGTCACACATTGCACTGCAAAGTATGTAAAGCCCAATTCAGTGGACATGCAGTAAATTAATACTACTTACAAGCTAACAAAACAAAAATTCAAGTAACCATTTCCCATATAAAAACAATTCAGTGGGATATATATTATTATTGTTCATCACTTGTTAAAGAAAACATTTATTAGAAGTCTGACAGAGTGAAGTAAAACAGACATCAGTAATTCCAGCTTTCTCTGTAAACACATTCTGTTTTTCGCACATAGAGCATTTGGACGCAATAAAATGGATGCAGGGTGATGGCTTCCAAAAAGTCAGAATTTTAGTCAGGGGAGACTTTGACTCTTAGGGGGACACCTTGAAAAAATAAGGGATAAGGGACGTCTCCCACTGGGATCCCGAGGATTAAATCTGCATAGAATTTGCTGAGGGAAATGTACATTAAATATCCAACAACAGTTTTACAAAAATAATTTTTCAGGGGGCCCAATAGAAAAAATAGGGATGCTGAAGCCCCCTAAACAGGGTCTAGGACAGCCTATGGTTTTAATGAAGTTCTGCGTTATGGTGTGGCCCCAGGGGGCAGGGGCCGGGCCATTCTCTCGGGATTTCCTCCCTGTGGGGGTGCAGACACTCACTGCAGTCCCACCACGCATGAAGAGCAACAGAGTAATTAGAAAAGTCAGGGACACTCAAAGGAAAAGCGTGAGGAAAAGGAAAGCCCTGTGCCCAAAATAACACAAATGGGGGAAGATTATCTCAGGTTGCCCCTGTGTGTGGCCTCGGAGACGGCTGCCCAGAATAACACAGCTCAGTATGCCATGGGTCGGCCCCACCAGCTCACTGTCTCCAAGCGCGAGTCGAGGGGAATGCCAGGCTACGGATTGCTGCAAGAACACAGCCTATGGCATGCTGCGGAGGGTGGCCAGCCCTGGGTGGACATCCACGTGATGGGTGCAGCGCCGCCCCTGTGGAGAGTGAGTGTTACGCGCCAGATACTGGCAGCGACCCCTGAGTGTGCCACAGGTGCCAAGGAATGGACTGTTAAGGACTGGTTTAAACCTACTGTGGTTGTGCCAGGATTCATAATGCATTGTGAGATTTAGTAGAATGTTGATTTTGAATATCTTGGTTTGACATCTAGCCCTATGGAGCCACTCTAGCCCTGGCCTGAAAGTACACATTGGTCAGGCACGATGGTGCAAGAGGTAGGAATTTCCAGGAAGACAGATGGTTCGACACTACAGTGTGTCGGCAGTAGATTAGACTGCACTGGGAGATCTGGTGAGATCTGGAGATCTGGGAGATCATGCTTCATTTCAGGTAATGATCTGCTATGCTGCATAGTTCTGGCAAGAGACTGAATGTTTGTTTTGGTACCATCCAAGACTTCACCTGGTGGCACAGCTCAGGGAGTTAGTGGCGAACACGCTCTTCGGAGAAGGCCCATGTAGGAAGCGGCCCAACACAGCAGCCATGGTGTCAAACACATGCATGCTGGGGGTCTGCCTCATTCTTCCCGGAAGTTTCCGCTCAGAAGGCTCCCATTCTTTTGGCTTCTGCTACGAGTGCGATGGCTGTTTCATTGCCCCCGATCTGGACGGCCGGGCATGGCAGGAGGTTCACGGAATGGCAGGCCCTCTCCAGAAAAACGTGCGTTGAGAGCGGGGGGGGGGGGGGCGTTACCGAGGCGATGGCATCGAAAGCTGTGGCGCACCCACTTCTGCTCTGCGGGCCGCGGAGGTCGTTTCTCCTGAGCCAGGGCGCCACTATCTGCGAGCAGCAGGACATCCGGGCAACCACAGGAGAAGCTGCTGTGGCCCCCCAGGTGCAGAGCGGAGACCCCACGGCGTCTTTATCGCGGGCCCCACCACCTCCGCCCGACTCTCACCGATACCCCCTGATCTGGGAGATAACTGCTCTGCCTGCACTCTGCCCCTCTTTTTACCGTCAGCAGAGAGGCATCCACCACCCCCCCCCCCCAACACCTTAAAGACTGGAAATAGCACATTGCAGAACACCATTTCCAGTTATTAGGGCCACTTTTCCCGCCGACTACTGCCACTACTGTGGCTCTCAGCAATTATGAAATCCAGTCAGGTCTGCAGAGACGCCCGGCCCCTTCTTCGCTGTCCTGTGCTTGAGACATCGCCTCTCCAGCGGCCGGATTCCTGGAAGGTGCCACGTCTGCTACTGCATGTAGCCTAATGCCGGCAGCTCTGCACGAGTGATTTGACCGGCCAGGAAGGGCAGTCTCCAAATTTCCAATGTAAAAAAACTCACTATTGAGGGGGACAGCAGATTTGACGGGCACAATTTATAACCTGGATTATTTCAGGGTTCAAAAAATGTCCACGGCGTTACATATACCATGGAGCGCAGTAGAGATGGTAATCAAGTACTGGAGAAAATGTGGGACATTACCAAGAACTGAAAAGACAAGATGAAAAGTGGTCCGGGAGGCTGTCAAGGGGCCTGCAGCAGCACTGAAGGAGCTGCAGGATTTTCTGGGAAGTACTGGTTGTGTACTACATGGGACAACAATCTCCCGTATTCTCCATATGTCTGGACTATGGGGTAGGGTCGCAAGGTGGAAGCCTTTTCTTACAAAGGAAAACCTCCAGGCCTGGCTGTATTTAGCAAAAAAATACAACAAGTCTCCCAAAAGCAAATGTGGGACAATGTGTTAAGGTCTGATAAAAACCAAAGTTGAATTTTGGACCACAATTCCAAAAGGTATGTTTGGTGCAAAAACAACACTGCATCACCAAAAGAGCCCCATACCCACGGTGACGCTTGGTGGTGGTGGTAGCATCGTGCTTTGGGGTTATTTTTCTTCAGCTGGACCTGGGGCTTTAGACAATGTGGAGGGAATTATGAACAGTTCCAAATACCAGTCAATTTTGGCCCAAAACCTTCAGGAGTCTGCTAGAAAGCTGAAGATGAAGAGGAATTTCACCCTTCAGCATGACAACGACCCCAAGCATCCATTCAAATCAACAAAAGAATGGCTTCACCAGAAGAAAATTTAAGTTTTGCAATGGCCCAGCCAGAGCCCAGACCTAAATCCAACTGAAAATCTGTGGTGTGACGTGAAGAAGGCTGTGCACAGGAGATGCCCTCGAATATGACAGATTTTGAGCGCTTTTGCAAGGAAGAGTGGGCAAATATTGCCAAAGCAAGATGTGGCACGCTGATAGACCCAAAAAGACTGAATTCTGTAATTAAATCAAAAGGTGCTTCAACAATGCTTAGGGGAGTGCACACTTATGCAGCCAGCTTGTTGTACTTTTTAAATATTTTTTCCCCCAAACAAATTGAATTGTACAGATTATAGGTCAAATTAAAGGTGGGTCAAATTAAAGTTTTGAAATGATTTATCATGGTCTCATTTTTGCAAATGAGACAAAAACCTGACATTTTAATAGCGGTGTGTACTCTTTTTAAATCCACTATATATAATAATTATATTTACATTTAACTGCATGGAAAGAAGCCAGCTGAGGAGGTTCGAGCAGAATGCCTCCTGGATTGTTCCCTGGGGAGGTGCTTCGGGCATGTCCAACTGGGAGGAGGCCCCAGGGTAGACCCAAGAGATGTTGATGAGATTATACCTCTCAGCTGTCCTGAGAACACCTCAGAGCATTTGAGCGGAGCGGAGCGTGAGCGGGGAGTGGAGTGGGTGGAAATTGGTCAGAGCGCGGAGCGGTTTTTTTTATTAAGGCTGGAGCGGTTGCTCCGTCTCGCTCCAATTTCACTCCGATCCCACTCAGACCACGAGTCCGAGGCGTGCCCAAATCTACCCAGAATTCATCTGGGTAGATTTCGCAAAATAGTTCACAAAATATTTCACAAAGGTTTAAGGTTGATAAAGTTGTTAGGCTTGCTGATTATTCCTCCATCTTTTAAACTTGAGCGAGCATGGAGCGATTTGACTGGAGCGGGAGGAAATCTTAGTGGAGCAAGGAGCGGAAATTCTCACCACTCACATGCTCCAGAACACCTTAGTATTCCCCCAGATCAGCTGGAGGAGGTACTTGGGAAGAGGGTGGTCTGGGCACCCTTCCTCCAAATGCTGCTGATGATTAGTGCAGTGTTTCCCAACCCAGTCCACATTTTTGCTCCCTCCCAGCCACAGGTACAGGTGTGCTGGGAGCTGAGAGGAAGCAAAAACGTGGACTGTCCAGTGTTCCCCAATGACTGGGTTGAGAAACACTGGATTAGTATACCTGTTATTTAATTTGTAGTTAAAAATGGTGTGAGGTTAAGTCAGAAAGCTTGTTTTTTTTCTGCTACTGCTGTTCAGTCCTTTGTGAGGTTCCCCTTTTTAATAAAACCTTATTTTGTTATTTTTCAATTTCTGTCTGTTCCTTTTTTGGCTCTTTTGACACCCAGCTTGCTTGGGCCCCAGCTTGGGAGAGCTCTGAGTAAGAGGCGTGTCCCTAGATCATGAGCTGGTGAAAAGCAGCCTTGATTCAGTGCTCCGATAACAAAAAAGCACAGACCGGCCGCACAAAGTTCGACTTGGTCATTTCCTAACGACACTGTGCCACTCCTTACATGGCCCCCATAGGTGTGACCCTTGATGCCTGCAGATGTGCAGAGACAGAACCTTTCCCCCCTGCCTGTGCAGAGCATGTTGACCTTTGACCTTTCCACTTCCTCTGACACACAGCAGAAACGTCTTCTCCTGCAGACTATTAAAATAGCGCATAAATTATTGCCCCCCCCCCTCCCAATGGAAGGCATTAGAGGACTGGTGAGTTTAGAAATGTATTTTTGGTAGTTTTCACTATCTGGTCACATTGTAAATCAAAATGTCCCCCTCGCTAGTTCTTAAGCCAAAGTGACGTCCCGATGGCTTGTCGGAAGAGACTCCATGCCTGAGACGAAGCGCAGGCCGCGCTGTGATCCCAGTCGCCCGTCTGCTCTTTGTGCTGACGCTGACACCGTTCCAGTGCTCGGGTCAGGGGCTGGAGGAGGGCATTTCGGGAATCAGAAGTGTACCGAAGTTCAAACGGCGATTGCAAAAATGGAAGGAGGCAGCCCGGGTGCCGAGCTCGAAAGGCGCGTGGCCTTGGTTACGGTGGCTCTAAACAAGCTGGGGAGGGACGCCACGGTCCCGCCGGAACGATGTCCTCCATCAGCGGCCCCGAGCATTAGCACCGCTCCACTGTGGCTGCCCTGGCCGGGTCCCAGAAGAAGGGCCCCCAAAGTGGCAGCGAGGCTCCAAGAAGAGAGCGAACAGAGCGCTTCGCCGCTCAGGCCAGAAGTACCCCCCGAGGTAGCAATAGGCAGTTTTAATGGGGTGAAAAAGACCGTTTCTTCAGAATCTTCAGGATCAGACCCTCCCCCCACCCCCGCACAGAAATAGAGGCCACAGCACAGTTATCTTGGGTGAGATTGGGGTACCTGTGCTTCAGCATCTAGCCCAGGATGTGATGAAGATCAAATTTTAGGGGTAAGTATCAAGTAATGGGTCGTAAGAGAAGGGCATGCAGAAAAGAGAAGCTGAATTAGCTGCTGGGTGGCCCGGGTCCATCTGATCCTGTCAGTACCGCGGTACTTGAGTGCTTACGTCCAGGCGAACCACTGGCCACTCCTGCCGACCCGAGATCTTTTGGATTGATATGTGAGCTGGAAACTCACTTAGGACCCCTACAGGGCCAGAGGTCACAGTGCAGACAACCCTCATCCTAGTTTTTCAGCCATCCTAGGGAAAATAAAACGAGCAGGACCAAAGGTTGTAGAGACAGAAGGTGCTTTTGTTCCTGTTTCAGAGGGCCCCCGCTGTTTTGGGCAGAGGCCTTGAAAATATACAGCTGAAAGTGGGTGGAAGTGTCAAGTTATCAACTAAAATTACAGGCATTCTGGATAATAGCCCGCTAAGCAACTGGAAAATAATAAAATCAGTCTAAAAATAGGAATTTAGAAAGGCCTGGTGTGTCTAGCCAATGCCCCCTTTATCAAAGTGCCGCTGTTTCACTTTTGAGACATTGCACTTCCATAAAGAGTCCCACAACAGGCATTAAAACGGGCTTTCACGGAACACGCCAAGTGCTCATCGGGCCGCGCCTCAGTAGACATTAGACCAATGCAGGTCACGTGACCGTGGAATGGAGGATTCACATGCTGACGGGAGGGGGCCTGCACCGGAGCAGCTGGGAGCTCACGTGGAGCCAGTAATTTGCAGATGCAGATGGTGGGAAAGTTATAAGGAGGGTGGTTGGCAGGCACGGCCAGAGCGTGCAGATAGGTTAATGTATCTGTTTCTCACCAATCATTCATGTTTGGGGGCCTTAAAAACAAACAAGCAATACCTCAGGCGACCAAATGAGTTCAGAAACCACGGCACCTCAGTAAAGGAGGCTGAAATCCATCTGTTTATGCTGCATATAAATAAAGTCAGCAATGCTACCTTTGTCTTCAGCTCTTGTGGTCAGTCATCACCAAAACAGCTGTTTATACAAAACTCAGACCCACTGGGCACAGCTATATTATTCTGACCTAAGCAGGCACTGCATACTTTACTAACATCTCGGTGACAGATGACATTTAAAAACCGCATCGCACTGACATGTTTTTTTTTCTTATGTCAGGCTACAGGAAAAACACAGAAACACACAGATATAAAATGGCGGTCTTTATGACACGGTTATCTCTTTGAACCGCGGCACCCTCGTCCGTGCCGGGGCACTCAGAGCAGGCCCTGGGTGTTCTGGCATGCTAGGCAATTCTGGTCGCCCCCCCCCTCCCCCCACTGCCCCACCAAGAGTGGCGGAAAACAAATGTTGTCAGATCAATTATATTACAAATATTTCAGTAGCACAAGGTGTCTGGCTGGCAATTAGCTAGCTTGTGTCTGTTTCGCAAGAAAAACTATGGAAAGGTTAAAACTAGTGTAAACAACTAATCTTATCTAATAGAACCAGCTCCTTTGCACCCCCTTTTACACCCCCTTATCAAATGGTGCCCTAAGCAAGGCCAGTGCCAGCTGAAGACTATCCATCCATCCATTTTGAGGCTACAGGCACAAGGCAGGAAACAACCCTGGATGGGCCACCAACCCACCTGAAGCCAACAGCAGCGACAAGTGGAAGCGATTCCGATAAAGGCTGAGACGTAAGCTTTCAATCGTGCATTTAATCCCCATACGGGGAGTGAAACAGAAGCCGAGCCGCTAATCGGGACGAGTTGTACAGTCCCTGGATCTTATCTGGTGGGCCAATGCAGGGGGAAGTGTCTCTCTTTATCAGACGGGCTGTTTCACTGTGAACTCGCACACGGCCATAACAATGACGGGCAGGAACGGAGATTGCCGCGGAACCCTGTTTGCTGGATTCTGAGAGCCAAGCGTAGAATTTGTATCCCCGAGACCCCAGGCCACACCCCGGGGTGCATGGGGGTTTATGGTGAGGGTCCGTGGGGACGCTGTAGAAGACACGGCCGGTTCAGCTCCACCCATCCATGGCGTGACAAGCAGAGAGGGGGCACAGTGGTTCAGAACCTGAAGCCAGAATGTTGCTTGTTCCATTTAAAATCCCCGAGCAAAGGACTTAACCAGAATTTTCCCGATAAATATAGGCCTACGTAAAGGCACAGAAATGTCACTTAATAAGTGACTAGACTGTAAATGTTATGTAAAAAATTTTTTACTGAGGAGGAAACCTGGCCCCTATTTATTTTTAGATTATGGGGTATTTCTTGAGGGGTGATACATTTCCATTTGTGGAGGACCTTAATCAAATGCAAGAACAGTGATCATTAAATCCAAACAACCATTGCATTTTTTTAGCAAGTCTGAACTTTTCCCCTCGCTATAAACTTCAAAATATGCAACTTCAAACTAAAGTTAAAGTTAATTGGATACATACAAGCGGGAAGCGACGAGTTTCTCATCAGTTCGCAGGTTTGAGGAGTGGCTTTATCACCCACAATTCCTGCTAAAAATGGACCCTAATCAAACACCAGACATCTCCACACACATGAGAAAAGGCGGGTGCCGCTGACCATGGCGTGTAATGTTCAGCCCGGGCCGCTGGGACTGTGCTTGGATTGTGATGGTTAGCGGAGGGGACCTCGGCGTAAACCACGGCGTGCAAATGAGCTCTGACCCTCCGGTGAACCTTCTGCGCGTCTCACAAGTCTCTCTTTCAGGTACATTCCGAGAGATCGCTGGCCGCAGGTGTGTGTGTGTGTGTTTTACGCCTCGGTGCTCTCCGGCTGAACGAGGCCCGGCGTCCTGCCCTGTTATCTCTCGGGCTGCCACTCTCTCTTCCACGGCTTTCAGTTAATCTTTATAAAATTTCCGATAGCACTCCTCATTTTTCTCTGTTAGTCATCACACCAGAGACTGACTTGTTGGGACCAGTGTGCGGGGGGTGCAGTGGGGGGGGAGTTAGGGCGTAGCGTGTAGGACGGTGTCTTGCCTCATGATTGCCTTTCGCCCCCAGGTTTCTTGGTTTATATCATCACACCCCACCCCCCCCCCCCCCACACACACACACGCCAGCTCCCTGACAATCGTATCAGTTTCCTCCCACATGGCCTTAAGCATGATGTGAGAATATGTGATTGAATGTATCCTACTGTAAGAATGAATAACCTAAAATAAACTGTCAGTCCAGGACCTCCAGGGACTTTTGACCCCTGGACCTGGACTTTGAATTTCTGGGGAAGAGTCAGACTAAATGTGTAACTGCTAACTTCATCCACTGAGACTATAGCTACCTTTTTAAAATGTAATGTTGTTTCAAAGATTAAAATCTGTTAATATTGATATTAGTACTCCCAAGTCACTTCGGAGACGCAGAGCAACAGTCATTTCCTGTTCCGCAAGATCTTGGAATATGAAGATAGCGACTACATTTTCTCTCAGTCTCTTTATTTCTCGAATCATATTTGATATTTGCAAATCAGTAAGTGCATTTCTTGAAACAATTCGTACAAACAGCTCCACATAATACATAACCAGTAGAAGCCTGTAACTTTCTTAAAATCCTTTGTTCAATAGCAAATATGTCAAAGAACTTGTCAGTGCCTTCTGAATGGAGTCCTTTTGTCATTGCATACAAACAGTGCTTAGCCATGTGGTTGGTATAACAGTGTATGCTGTAAATATTTCCCGATGTAAACTATGGCTCAGGTTTTGATGACGATTGAAAATGCACAAGGTCGTACTTATTCTGAATGGCATATATCAGTTTCAATAGTACAAAATTACATATATATTACACACTGTACACAAGTTACACATACTGTACATATACTTACACACACTATACCTACAGTATGTACAGTGTGTATATATAAATACACACTGTATATGTACAGTATGTAACTGTATAAAGTATGTTGACTGTATACGATAGAATGCAAGTGGAATACTGTAATATGAAGCATTACAGTAACTATACAGTATTACAGTACAGTGCATATTGTTGGATTACATACCCGTATGTATTCGGATTACATGGATTACATACCCGTTGTCTCTATGAAACGTTTGAATGATTGAGGACACGTTTTCTCCCCCAAACATTTGGCTGCACTCTTTGATCAGCCATTGTAAGGCCATGATCGAGGACATTGTCCGCAACTGTGGCTCTCACTTCATCAGGAACGTGCCTCTCTTCTTGGCCTCTTCTGCCTCTTCTTCTGTTTCGCCTCCCTAACCCTTCTGCCTCTTCCTCTGTTTCGCCTCCCTATCCTTCCACCATGCACCCTCATTCCTCTTCTTACTGGCTGGTGACCCTGTTCATTCCCTTGTTGTTTTTCCATTGTCAAATTGTAACACTGTGTTGTGCTCTGTCAGTATATGCTTGCCAGCTGAATCTTCATGAGATGCACCTCTGAAATGTTTTAGGGAATTGCTTGAGCACTGGTCGATCTAATGGTTTGAACATTCCCCTCTGTTGGTGATCGTCAAGATTCAACCGAGAGGACAATTCAGGACACATTTACAATTTTTCTCAATCGCTTTGGTGCATTTCTCAGATCAGAATTTAAATTCTCAAAACTGCTTGTTAAAACTCCATATCTACTTATTAGTTGTGCATGTCATAACAGCAAATTACCATTTTTTTTAACAAATAGCAAATGCTTTGTACATCCATGCAACTGATTGTGTACAATTGTCTGCTGCTTTTTTACATTCTCATTTGCTTTTGTCATCTCAGCCAAATACCTTATGCTCATTCTCTGTTAATTAGTCCTTCCACTCAAAACATCTACTCATCATTTCATTGTTTTAGTGATTCTGTGTCATAATCTGTCTAGCATATTTATTTATGTATTTGGTAAATCTGAAACTTTTAACCGCATTGAGTAATTGGCCTCAGGTGTCTCTTATGTTTGGTTTACTTTACTTACTTGCTTTTGCAGTTTGCACATATTGTTCTAAGAAATGCACACACTGTGCAAACGTAAATTACGTTTCAAGAAATGCACCAAAGCGATTGAGAAAAACTGTATTAAAAAATTAGATGTAGAGAGAATATACTAGACATTATGACAACTGGTTCAACCATTTTGCATGTAATGACTTATACAGTAAACTAATGCCAAGATGTTTTGGGGGTAAGACTATTCAACAGAGTACCAGTAAAATACATTTTGACCAATGTCATAAACAACTGACAATGTAGGAACTAGCAGATGATTGTACATAATCATTTGCTTGACTGCTGTGCCAAAGCATTTGCAATTTGACCAAAAGAATGAGACTTTGCATTTATGATGAGTGCAAGCGATTCGGCGATGTGGAGGCTGTACACATACTTATGAGAATTTCATTTCTGATCTGAAAACTGTACCAAAGCGACTGAGAAAATCTATAAACTGGATATTCTGCTTTTGAATTTCCGTTGCAAAATGTCTGAAGCAAGCAAGGAAACCTCTTATGAGAGCATTGCAACATGGGTTTATGAAGTGATTGAAGGAAATTGACCCTTGAAGGAAATAGAATCCTTAACCTATGGTGTGTACAATGTCCTTGAAACCAGTTGTTGCAAACAATCTAACCCCCTTTGCATTTGAAGCTGAGTTCTGCCTCATTACCTTCATTAGCACGTTTGCTTAATTTTGATATGAAACTATTTTTAAGTGCTGGAATTTTGTTGTTAAATATAATTGCAATTGACATTCATTATATCTGTTTTATAATAGCAGAGCTGTGGTGTTTTCAGCTGGGTTAACATAACCATAACATAACCAGGCTTGATACTAGGTTGGCTTAACATTTTCCAGTCGTGGGAAAAGTTTTGTTGTAGTTTCATACTATTTTTTTTAATGACCAACAGTAGTATAGAGTTTTATATGACAGTAAAGAAAGGAAAAGACATTTTTGTGATTGGCTGAGTACTTTTATGAGATAAGTAAAACCTTCTACCTTTCTTGGAAGGAGCCATGATTTCCATGGCAGTAAAATAACATAACACTACAAGGCGAAACAATGCATTTTACCTGGATGAATTCTTAAACAATTACCATTCTTTGAAAGCAATGAATCAGCATCTGTGTCCCGCTCTGGGGGAGTGAGATTGTCTGACTCGGTCAGCTAATTATCTAGCCAGCAAACCAGATCTGAATGCAAGTTTAAGCTAAAGCCCTGGTTATCTGCAAGTAAAACGGAGCTATGCCACTTCTGTCAAAGCTGACGTTCTCCGTGCAAAGCATTTGGCAAGAAACACAATACTGACTCGTACGTAAATGAGTGTGAAGTTCTTAGTCACGGGTAAAATGGTAACATTTACTTATGCTGCCCAACTTCCACTACCCAGCAGTCTATGTGTCAGATTTTGAAGTCCCATGAACAACAAAAGGTTCTGTATGACTTGAAGTGTGGCAAGGTAGCAGGATGTGGCCACATCATGCCAGAATTTATGAAACGTCCTGGGCCACAGGCCCGTGCCTGGCTAATGCAGCTCTACACACTGGTCACAAGCCTCAACATTAAATAAGGCATAAGACAAAGGTAATTATCAAAATCAAAAGACCCTCAATTCCTAGTGTTCTTCCTTCTGCCCGCTTGGCCTCCACCTCCTTGTCCTGGTGTGAATCAGCTTCCCGATTGTAGGCCTACAAAAGAGGCCCACAGACTCACCACCTTCCTTTTGTGCTCACCGTAAACTGGGGCTCTAGTTTTTTATTCTGAAGCTGTCAGAGGCCCTCCTGGGTAGCAATAATTATATGATATTCATATGCAACACATTTAAATATGCCTGGCTTCTAGAAAAACAATCTAGAAAGCTATCTTTTTGGGCACAGGAATGGCGTTCAATGAACCTGACAGACCCTTTAGACCAGGGGTAGCCAATCTTACTTGCAAAGGGCCGGTGTGTATGCTGGTTTTTGGGATAACCTGTAGGCCAGCTGTTCAAACCCAGGTGTGAGGACTCTTCGGCCAATCAGTCCTCTAATTAGTAACCTAATTAGAGAGTTGCAGCGAAAACCCGCATACACACCGGCCCTTTGCGGATAAGATTGGCTACCCTTGCTTTAGACAACCCCGAACACACACACACACAGTTTTCACGTCCTTGGACCAGGGGCTCATGTCTGAATTGATTCATGGCTGATCATAGCTTGCATGCTGCCTTTATGGATATGGAAATGGTACCAGGCATCTTTGAATCTGGGAGGTGAAACAATGTACCAGTCTGCAGAGAATGCCCCAACCACTGACCACAACACTGCTTACCCTTGGTACAGGCGGATCAGAAATATTCATCCCCTCAGCGACTATGCAAAATCTAAACAAATAAACCATTATTTTGTGGTACGGTTCTGGGTTCAGTGTTTTGGAAAAGTAACAACGTTTGACATTACACGGGAAGCATGGCTGGTAATGCAGGACAGGGCCCAACAGTCAGGCATTGGCTCTGAGGTGCGGAGAAGTACGGGATGCTTGGTATGAGAGGGTGGGGGGCCTGCGGTGTCAGAAGCCATAGACACACGGGACCTTATCTGGCCAGATAGCATTCACCAGCACCCGAACTAAACTTCCCTTCAGATGAGCCTTAACAAAGGCGATCTTCACAATATGTTGTCAGCCAAAAGCAACACCAATCAAAACGTGGTATTCATTTATGTTTTTAAAGCCCAAGTTTCAATTTGGCCAAACGGCGCATACTGGGAACAACGGCTCGCTTTAAACCGCGGCACTGCGCGCGCGAGCTGGCGGGCGCCCCCCACCCCCAGCCTGCGCCACAGCCAGCGCTACGCGTGTGTTTCGCTGTGTGTCACT
>JAODKL010000009.1:10150021-10161920 GCA_026780765.1 Petrocephalus schoutedeni
ACCATGTCCATCCCTTTATGACCACAGTGTACCCATCTTCTGATGGCTACTTCCAGCAGGATAATGCACCATGTCATGTCATAAATGTTTCTTGAGCAACTGACTTGGACAACTGACAGACCGGGATAACGGACAGACCGGGATTACAGTCAGACTGGGATAACTGACAGACTGGGCTAACGGACAGACTGGGATAACGGTCAGACTAGGACAACTGACAGACTGGGATAACGGTCAGACTGGGATAACTGACAGACTGGGGCAACTGACAAACCAGGATAACGGTCAAACTGGGATAACGGACATAACTGATGCTTTGTTTCAGAGCCGGTAAACGCTCCTGTTGCTCCCCAGCTGGGATAATGACAGTGCAGGAATTCTGGGAATTTGAGGACAGGGCTATAAGTCCAGTGGTGCCGCGCAGCCCTCTGCTTCTGCATGCCAGCCAGTACTGACTGGCCACTGGGGGTGGGGAGTCAGACAGGAGAAGACTCAACCGAAGTCGTGGGAGAGAAAAGTCTAGAGAACGCCAAAGGCTTCAGTTCTCGTTCCATTCCTCCAAGGACAAAGTATATGCTGCTTGTTTACATTTTGTGGGCTACATCGGGGTCCTGCCACACTGACAAAGAAGGTTGTGAGCCTTTGTGGCTTTTATGCCTTTTTTATAGTGAACTTGCACAATGAATCGGCCAAAATAAGACAGCAGCTTACGCCGCCAAGGCCAACACTAAGCCCAGTACCGCCAGTAGAGTATGTTAGGAGGTGGGAGCCCTAAACAAAATCCAGGAACAATCCACTGGAGAGAAGTTCCGGACCATCGTGTTTTTCCTGGACCTCATGCAGTTGACTCTCTGTGATGCTCTCGCTCTTCGCCGAACAGGAATCGTGCGGGGGGGGAGGGGGCGTCTATTGCTCTCTGTGATTTTGATTTGAGTGGTGGGGGGATGATCATAACTGCCGCCAACATGGATCCTATGCAGTTGATGATGACGGGTCCCCAGCATCCTCACATTTACAGAAGAGGAGAGAATCTTGGCTTTAACTGACTGGCAGCACCAGTTGTAAAAAGATTATGTGAGTCGGGCCTCACTGTTTATCTGAAATCAATCATTTTTTGCATTACTTTGAGTTGATTTAGGACCAGGTCTGCCCAACCAAAGAGGACAATAAGAGAGGTCCTGGGGTAGTATCACCAAAAGACTAAAGGCCTTATGTGGCCAGATCTGCAAAGGATGACAACCTCACCTACAGGATTCCCTTCTTTCGTCATCTTCTCTTCTACATGGTTCTGCATGCTAAAATGCTGGCCTGCTACTTTGGCAGGACAATGGCTTCTCACCTGAGGGAAGCAGCTATACAAGTTCAGTCTCCTCCACAGGGGCGGTGTGCCTCTAGAGATGGTTAGAAGCTCCTGTGATGAAGGATTGTGATGCAATCCTTTAGTTTAATGTCTTCTGAGCAGCTAGGTAGATTCACAGGGTTGTGTAAGGACTACAGAGACTCAAAACAGCACTGTGTGCTCCAACGTGACATTCACTTGTTTTAAGCTCACCCCTCTGCACCCCATAAACAGATCCCCCTCCCATCCCACACACGGCGCATACACACACACGGAAGCATACCACCGAGCCACCTCCTCTGCCTTTCTGGAGCAAACCCCAACTTCCTGTTTTCAGGACGGCTGTGGGCCGGCGATAGCATCTCCGGGCCACTGGACTTCCTCTTCTTATCTGCTGTCTCGCAGGTCTACAGTTAGCGGCCTCTGTCAGCTGGGGTGCAACACGGGCGGCGCAGGGTCTCGGTGGCTGCGGCGGAGGGCTGCAGAGGCCGAGACAAACAGCATCGCCCTAGACACTTCTGACAGACTGCCTCAGAAGGCAGTGAATGGAGACACTTGTTTTTGATGGGACTTTCATTAACCAGTCAAGTGGTGTCAGCCCATAGTAAATGCAAAACAACACATTTCTGAGTCTAAAAGCCTTTAACAGGACAAAACCCACTCCTCGACCCATGGGGTTTGACCAAATGAGGATCTCACTGAACTACTTTGAAATTCAATTTTTATAACTCATTCCGCATTTTCTTCATGACGTGGAAGTGAAGCAAATAGGCCAAAATAAAGGCTAAAGGCAAAAGTGGTAAGGAACATATAGCATATCTTAGCCATTGCTAATCAAATGTTGGAGAGGCAGGCCTTCAAAGCCTCGCCCGACGACTAACAGTCCAGTAATCTATCGCTTATCAAGGCTAATAAATAGTTTGCTTGACAAGTATTAGTCACTGTACAGTTGTCTTCCCGCTTGGCTCATGTCTACCACACTCTACTTTACTTAGCCAGGTGGACTTAGGCTGTTCTGTATATTTTTCACATCGGGTTTGAAAGTCTCCAGGTGGATAGCTAATCTCTGTAGTTTATTGCCACCAAATGCTGCACCACTGCAAACAGACCCCCACGGCAATGCCAGCGCAGTGCAACCAGCACATCCAACTGGACAACAGGCTTCCAGGAAGGCAACAGAAATATACCGAAGAGGAAATCTTTCGCAGGTTCTCGGAATTTATGGCCTACTCCAGCGTTCCCTTCAAGGATCCTCGTTGGGCAGGCCGGGCCGTTGGGAAAACAAAACGCGTGTTCGCAGGAAAGGTGCCGACATGGGGCGAGAGCACTCTGGGATTCAGCAGGTGTATGGGGAAGCCCCCGGTTACCGAAACCTCTCAATAACCTCCGTGGAATGCTTCCATCACCTAACGCTCATTGGCATGGATAATCCAATTCAAAAGGAGCCCACATGGCTGACAAAGAATCTTAAAAAGTTGATCAGTAACCAGGCTGTAAAGAAAAAAATAATAATTCCCACACAAACAAGTTTTATGCGGCCCGGTTTAAAGTCTGTTTAGATAAATGCTACTTATGTGGAGCTAATGTTTGTACTTTGCTCCCCTTCTTTCAGATGCCCACCCAACACTGGTTAGTCCATTGTTATATAAATCATGTATAAAGTGTACTTGGAATAAACACAAGGGTTTTGGAGTTGAATGGGGCTTTTATTGTGTTATGTAACAAGCAGGACGAGGGAAGGGCTGACACTGTAGACGGAGGGTTTTGCTGCAGAGCGGTGTGGGATGGATGCCAGGCTCTGATGCTGCACCTTGTGGTTGGGTGTCCAGTCACTTAACGTCGAGTACGACTGTAGCATTTTTACCCATCACCTGTTTGGCTCTATGATGGAAAGCAGCCGCTGAGATTAATGAATAAGTGGGATTTGCCAGCACGTGAGTCATTTAAGCACAGGTAAGGAGGCGCGGCTTAAATCCCGTCTGAGTTTCCTTAGGCGACATAAGCCAACGGAGAAATATTGATTACGTCATAAGAAAGTCCACACTTGTCGTATATTCACAGAGCAGAAGGCTTCGGATCATCGAAGCATCGAATTGGCTTTAGATATACTCACTAATGGCCAAATGGAGAATAAGCCTGAAGATATAACATGCCACCTCTTGGGCACTGTTGACTTTGCATTGTGGGTAATCCTAACAGTTAGTCAAGAAAAAGTCATGAAAAGGCCCAGAGGCCCAAAGATAGCGGAGCAGATTCCTCCCTTATTCTAATAAATAAAATTTGCTATTTGCTGTTGCCACCTGTTTTTCGCTATCATATCCCATAAATATATTACTTCTAATAATGGATAATAATATTAGAAGCAGTCAATTCCAAGGAAAGGAAGGACACCCCCCCCAACCCCCACCCACTGACCTTCTGCAGAAACCTACACCTGCAACGTCTAACTGAACAAACCCCAGAGCGTCAGTGATGGCTGGACCCTGGTGAGAAATCACAGGGAGACGTTTCCGGACGCTCAGACTGCCCGAGGCATCTGCCATCAAGTCCCCCATCCGGCATGTCCCCATGGGGTATAGCGAGCCTGCAGGTTGGTGCAAGAGGGGAGGTAGGGCTGACATTCAGAAGTAAATGAAACAGCCCTCCAACAAAAAAAAAAAAAACAAAACTCCTGTAGCTCCTTGCAAATGAGCCCCATAATGGCTTTCTCTGAACCACAATCCCTCTCAGTGTAATCAAATCCACCCTCTTTGCCATCGCATATATAAATATATACATGTGATTTACGACAGCCGTTTAAATAAGTGATCTGAAAAAAGATTAAAGATCTCCAGAGTAAACACATTCTTCACTCAAGGAGCCCAAAAATATAACCCAAACACATCCCAATTACACTGTGCGTTCTGGACCAGAACAAAAACAAGGACACAGCGGTGCTCGGAGCCTGGCTCAGCAGGGCTTCATGGGACTGGCACTGGGAGGGGGTCAGTCGGGTCCAACTCGCTCGGCAATGGCACGTGCAACCACAAGCGGGCGTCTTCTGCCCAGGACGTGCACCACTTCTATGCGTGGGGCAGGCGGGACAGGTCTGCATCAGAAAGCCGCCCCTGAGCGTCTCCCAGCTCATCCTGTTGTGGTCAGTCAGAGATGAGTATTATTTTTTTCTGGAGCCTGGTTTGGAGTGTATAAAAGAAAACATGCCAGGTCGAGATTAAATTATACACTCGCAACTGAAATGATTTCCCAGAATGTTTCTACAAACAGGTCATTTACTGCATTTGGATATTTAACTTAATATAATTTTGGTATAATCTTGCGCTGATTGAGTTAATGTAGTTTCCTCTACTGTACCACCACATTGCTATTTGTATAAAATCTTTGCCCACTTTGTAAAAAGAAGACTGGTGCCCTGATAGTGTGTATTTGTAGTGTTCTGCTATTGAGATGGTGCCATGACAATCGGGCCTTAAGATTCTAATCCCTGTACATCTCTATCACCCCGAGGAACGGCAGCTAGAGGCTTAGGTGAGTAAGTGTTAGTCTACTATCCTTGACTCATCTCGCTTAAGCAGTGGGAACATTTGCAATACAATAAAGGCTTTGTGGTTTCATGCAAATATAAGGTGATTATTGTGCCCTTATGTCATCAATATCAGTCTGTTTATGAAATACTCATTTTATGTGCATAAACAATTGAACAAAAACAATATGAATTGTTGCTTGTTGATGTTTCTTGAAGACCTGGTTTACACAAAAACCCATGAACCACAGTAGCTCTGTACCTTCAATAGCTGGTCAAACAAAGACCCATGAACCATATTAGGCCTGCACCGTCAAGACCTGGTCAAACAAAGACCCATGAACCACATTAGACCTGCACTGTCAAGACCTGGTCAAACAAAGACCCATGAACCATATTAGACCTGCACCGTCAAGAGTTGGTCGAACAAAGACCCATGAACCACATTAGACCTGCACTGTCAAGACCTGGTCAAACAAAGACCCATGAACCATATTAGACCTGCACCATCAAGACCTGGTCAAACAAAGACCCATGAATCGAACTAGACCAACAGCAGTGGCAGTCCTGTTCCTTTAAGAGTGTGCGGGAAGCGGGAAGGTGCGGCATGTGGAACACGCATGGGTCCTGACAGACCAGCGCGCTGCTCTACTCCAAAGAATGCCCCTTTGTTTACCTCCTCAGAACATGTGGCCACCTGCCAGGTAAATACTACACTACACGGATAGCATGGCTTGGCAGCGCCTGCAAGTCACAAACACCTTCCTCATAATGAGTCACTGTTCTGGAGGGGGAGGAGCCTTTTAGAAGTACACACAGAGTAAGGAGTATGGGGCGGGGGGGGGGGGGGGTTAGAGAAGAGGCCTTCTTAAGGATGGGGGCCTCATGGGGACACATTAAGGCAGTTAGACATTTGCGGTAGTTAGTAGTTAGGGCCATGATAAAATACAGCTTTCAGCATGCCCTAAAGGTACTGTGCAATTATCTTCAAGTCTGAGAACCCAGGTCCGCTCATCAAAGGTCAGGCTTCCTCTGTGACTCGTCACATGTCGGATGTGTCCCGGCTAAAATGGAATTCCTATTTATAATCTGTTGTAATAGACTCTCTGCAGAAGGAAACCTTAAAGTATATTTTATGGTCTGCAGATCTATGAAGAGTGGAGTCGCACACTGAGATGAAATATCGCTCTCGACATCGCTCGTAGTACAAATGAGAGATAATGGACAGAACATAAGTACTGAAATGGGCTGGCACTCCATCCTGGGTTGTTCCCTGACTTGTGTCCATAGCTTCTGGAATGGACTTCAGACCCCAGCAGCCCTGCATTGGATGAGAAAAATGGATGGATGGATGGAGAAAAACTGACACATGTAAATATGGCATTTTATGACAAAGTAGTTAGCAATGGGAAAAAATTAACCTGAAACATGCGCTTTCCATGACCAGAAAACAAGACAAGTGACACAATACGGCCCCCACTGCCCCCACGCCAGTTATGCAGCCCCACAGCGGCAGACGGCCGCTTGCCCCATCCTGTCCCTGTCATGACTCCGTTATCTGTCTGGGGAAGTGGTGGCTCCGTGTTTCTATAGCCAGATTGGTCAGGCTATCGAGGAAAGAGCTGCGTGTGTCCTGCTTATCACTGTCGCCGCAGACTCGTTAGCGTGTAGGAAGCAGCCCCTGTTGCTGGCCTGCACTGAGAGTCCAGGTCAAAGCTTTCACACATCCTTAGTCATTTAATTCCTCTATCTAAGATCACCCTCATTTCTATCCAGGTTCACAGGGAGTTTAAGGGTCAAGCTTATAAACCTGGGCCTCCTTTTACGGCCCCTAATCAGATTACTCCACTGAATAGCAAATATTTCTTAGGTGTGCGAGTGCACACTGCACAAGCATTTAGAAAACAAACACAATCTCCAGTGGTGTTAAGCATGTATTATCGCCGGCGTCTCTGTCTCCAAGCACATTTGATAGTGACAGGGGATGGCTCTGCATAACAGCACGATGTGCCATTCAAATCCCAACCCCCCTTCAGTTTAAAAATCCCCCAGAAGAAATAAACCACAGGATTGTAAATGATTCTCCAAGGAAATCATTGTTCTGCAGTGTGTAATGCTTAAATCTACTAGGAAAGCAACAGGCTTTTCTTTGGCAGCTAGGAAAGAAACTGTAACGGACCAGATTAAAGAAGGACTCTAGAGCCTTGGGGTCTAGATAGGACTGAAAAATCAGAACCAGGGCCATGTCACAGGCGTGAGATTTGAATGCGATGGGTGGACCTACCAGCATTTCAGTCGACCACGAGCTGTCGTACTAATAAGTGCTGAGACTTAAAAGTATATTTGCACTGCAGGGGTGGCCAGGGGTGGACCACAATCACCAACCACCAAAAACAAAAAACAAATGCAAGATTGTGTGGTCCAAATAATAATAAAAAAAGTCTTATGGAAGAACTTAACCAGCTCATGACACAGCATCCAGACAAACAGTCCCCATCTCGTAGGACAGAGCCCCTGGTTCCCAGGAAGTACCGGTACTCATGTGTCATTTGACCAATTGGAAAGTTTCATTTGAACGGTGACTCATGTGCAGCATTCTGGGAATTGTAAAGCAGGCAAGCTGGCATTGGTACTTCCAGGACCTAGTCATCAAAAAAAAAATAATTAAATGCCTTTTCTTTGACTTAAATTTTGTGAAAGTTTCATTTATTTGTTTGAAGAAAACCCAAGAGATTTACGAAGTAATATTAATTAAAAGCATTGTCCCCACAATACAGGAATCAGATTTCAGGTTACTGTTAGAATTCAACATTTCTTTCCCACCAATGCCACAATGATGATGCGTCAAAGCTCTTATAAGGAACTTCACCAACATCAAGCGCAATGATGTCAGCAGAAGTCCAATGAATTGTGGGCCATGTAGCTCTGGAAATGAGCAGCCCTGGCCTTCCATCCCTGAGAGCTGGGACAGCCCCCTTTTCAGGGGCTGTGGGCAAAGTTTTATTGGGAGGCTCCCCTACTGAGAAAACTGATGACCATTTCACTTCCTCGTTATGCAGGTAATTTCGGGGACCTAGTCTACTGCCTATTCTGCCCGCAGCTAAAGCAGGCCCCGCCTGAGCACCATGTCCGCCACACATGGCCAAAGCAGGCCCCGCCTGAGCGCCATGTCCGCCACACGTGGCTAAAGCAGGCCCCGCCTGAGCGCCATGTCCACCACACGCGGATAAAGCAGGCCCCGCCTGAGCGCCATGTCCACCACACGCGGATAAAGCAGACCCCGCCTGAATGCCATGTCCGCCACACGCGGCTAAAGCAGGCCCCGCCTGAGCACCATGTCCGCCACACGCGGCCAAAGCAGGCCCCGCCTGAGCACCATGTCCGCCACACATGGCCAAAGCAGGCCCCGCTTGAGCACCATGTCCGCCACACGCAGCCAAAGCAGGCCCCGCCTGAGCGCCATGTCCGCCACACGCGGATAAAGCAGGCCCCGCCTGAGCACCATGTCCGCCACACGCGGCCAAAGCAGGCCCCGCCTTAGCACCATGTCCGCCACACGCGGCTAAAGCAGGCCCCGCCTGAGCACCATGTCCGCCACACGCGGGTAAAGCAGGCCCCGCCTGAGAGCCATGTCCGCCACACGCGGCTAAAGCAGGCCCCGCCTGAGTGCCATGTCTGCCACACGCGGGTAAAGCAGGCCCCGCCTGAGCGCCATGTCCGCCACACGCGGCTAAAGCTGGCCCTGCCTGAGCGCCATGTACACCACACACGGCTAAAGCAGGCCCCGCCTTAGCACCATGTCCGCCACACGCAGCTAAAGTAGGCCCCGCCTAAGCACCATGTCCGCCACACGCGGGTAAAGCAGGCCCCGCCTGAGCACCATGTCCGCCACACGCGGCTAAAGCAGGCCCCGCCTTAGCACCATGTCCACCACAAGCGGCTAAAGCAGGCCCCGCCTGAGTGCCATGTCTGCCACACGCGGCTCCCCGTCCGTTCTTCGCTGCTGTGGCTCCCGTCGCTATTCACTAGCTTCAAATCATGTGATCATTTTACGAAATCCTCCGAGGACCAACAATATTCTCTGGCAGCGCATCAGTCTGAAATCTGAGAGGCGGGAGCCAGGCGCTGGATGAATGAGGGGGCTAGTACACCCCTCACCCCCCATTGGTGGGAAAAATGGGTGTGGCAGCCCTGGAATTGGCAGCGAGTGTAAGGCTGAACGCCTCCATGGCGCTTCTCCACACACAAGGGCCAGGAGACCAGGAGACGGAGGGGGCACCAAGCACGTCAGGCCTGGTAGCCGGCAGACTCTGGGGGTAAATATTCACCCTGCACCGTGTGATTAAGACGGCCCCAAGATCCACTTCCAGTCAGACGGTTTCCACCAGCAAAACCAGAGCATTGGTGCCGCAAACCTCCCATTGTGTTGCTGCTGTTTTATTTGTAAACCGTAACCGTGCTCGCCTATGGAGGGGGACACGTTTTCCCACGTCCGGAGCCCTCTCCCGTTTCAACTAATTCTACCCCAGCTGCAGTTGCAAAGCCCCCAACAGTTTATCAAAACTAAATGTGCTACAATAAATCTGACAGGGTAATAACAGCCTTGTGATGCATATAATGAGCCACTGCCCAAAACCTGGGAAAGCAAACGGCTTGTTATCAAACAACCATGCACTCAAAATGCATTAATTTCAATAGGGAATGGACAGCTTTATTGAAAAGTTTTAAACAGGCTGGGTATGCTTATGGAAACATCCATATAATGAGAACATATGGAGACACATGTTAGCCTGTTAGCTGCTACAGGGGGAAGCGGGGGTGGCATGCAAAAGAGGCTTGGCGTCCAGGCAGGGCCCGTGGTGCCGTCGCTGCTGGAATGTGGACCGTTTAGCCAGCGGCTCAGGCACAATCCTTCCTCACCCCCGCCCCATCGCCGCCTCAGGGTCAACCCCCCCCCCACCCCCACCCCCCAAGGCCTACACAAGATGACACACTGCCTCTTCGCTCTTCCTAGGCTGCTCTGAGATGTCTGATGTGACGGAGACCTGTGAGGGAGGGGAAGGATGTGTGTGCGTGCGCGTGTGTGTGTGTGTGTGTGTTTGAGGGGAGGGGGCTTAACAAAGCTCCTTTGGGATAGGCACATAATCACAGGGTTTAGACAGAATCATTGGTACCCCCGCAACAGGGCAAACAAAGGAGCCCCACCTCATCAGAATCGCTCGGCCACTGGGAAGACAGCAAACCGCAGCAGAGTATCTTCCCAGGAAAGGCTGAAGCGTCCACTGGGGGGCAAGCCGCTGACGCAGGTGCCAAGGTGGCATTTTTTCCCAGTGTGTAAATGAGCAGTACCTGGACACCGATGTCACTCTTCCCAAGGTTTATTATCCTGTTCCTTTAAAGCAACCTTTCAACCCCATAAACTGGCTCTTTATTTCTCATGGAAAACTCATTGAGGTACTATGATTTATTATGCATGTTAGCTCCTTCTCCATTGACATGCTTTAAAATAAAAAAATGCTTGTGGTTTCAGCACAGTAGCTGCAATTGATTGCTATTATTATGCAGGCTATTGTTGTTACAAGCACATACATTTGCTAAACAGAGGAATATTATGACCCAGAAGTCATTGTAGGGTATAAGAGTCGTGGTGTAACATTTGGAAGCTAATTTAGTAGTTAAAAGTGTTTGGAGGTAGGGGGAGGAGGGGGGAGTGTGAGAGGATGAACGTGGCTGGGGTGATGGTGACTCACACCTGCCAACAGCATCACGGGTGTGGCGGGGGGGGCGGCGTGTCCCATGGCTGCGGAAGCGCCTTGCTGTGGGAGCATTCCAGGAATCCTGGCCGTAGCCAACATCCGTCTGGGACTTCAAAGGCAGAAACGCTGGGCGGGCATCAGCAGATGCCACGTCACAGTACAGGTTAATCATAAATTTTACGAAACCCCAGCAGTCCAACAAGTTATGAAAGGAAACGCATGTGATTTTATCCAAAATAATTCTAATCGAATTCCCATCATAACCACAGCGGCATTCTAACCATGATATTCTAATCATGACTCATTAAGAGGCGAACATCAAATAAAAATACTGACTACATTCTTTTCCCTCGAAGTCTGATAAGACCTCCTGTGTTAGTCTGTCCGTACCCCGAGGGCTGAAATGTGCACAAACACAATAAACCCAGCATATCTGATGCTGAAAATAATAAAACGAAGAAATATATCACGCCCCTTGAAAAGATACAGCGACTTCTATGCCGAAATGAAATCTTGGCTTTGAAATGTGAATATCGCCCCCAGTTTGGCTGAGCTGTAATAGATCAGATCAGTCACCCGCCTTTCTTATTTGCTTCTCGAGGTATGTTTTCAGCAAGTGACTGCCTGTTAACAGGAAAGTCTGGCGCTAAAGCAGCCCGGCCTGTATAGGCTGTAAGTCAGACGCTGTCTGGCGCTACCTCTGCATCGGTATCGTAAGCCATCAAAGGAGAGCGACGCAGGTACACACGGAGGACGCAAACAGGAGACGACTCAGACGGGGCAAACTTCAGGCTTCATGCTGTGAACACGCACGACATAATTTGCTGACAGTTGAGACAGTTTCCTGATTTCGGGCCCATCCGCTTTGAGGTCTGTCTTCCTGTCTGGCAGTGGCCCACAGGCTGGGAATGACCAGTCATGTGACCTGTGCATCACAGTATCAGAGGTGCATCGTGGGATAGAGGAGGCCCACTCCTGCGAGTCCCATGTGACGGCCTCATCCTCCCACTCAACGGGCTGGCTAACTTCATCCAAGCACGGCTCCATTAGAAACGAGAGCACTGATGAAACCAAGTATGAAAATACACAGCAGATTGTGTTTTTGGACCAGAACATTTTAAACGTGGCCTTTTCACGTGAAGATTAACAATCGAGCCCAGCGAGCCTGCCTCTGAAGACTGCCCCGGGATCGCTCAGAAGTTCAGCTTGGACAGCAGCTGCACCCCATGTGCTTCTCTGACCAAGCCACCCTTAAAGCGCACACACGCCCCCCCTCTACCCCCC
>JAODKL010000009.1:10161958-10223704 GCA_026780765.1 Petrocephalus schoutedeni
CACCCCTATGCTGTGATCGCAGCCAGATGTTCTCTGGACGTAATCAGTTGCTCTGCGTCAGCTCAGCTCTAGAGGCACGGCAGTCCAAGTTGGCCCAGCCGCTCTCGCACAGAGCCAAGCAAACTGGGAACCAGCAACCTTATGTACATTATTCATTATCGAGCCTTGTTCTACACCAAAGGCAGGACTTAAAAGCAGATTACGGATGAAAAAAATACAGAATTCACGTAGAAAAGAGGAGCTATATCTCCACATGAAATGGAGCCTTTTTTCAGAAAAGTGTCTGAACAGTAAACTAAAGCTATAAGTCCGAAATGTCAGGGAGCAGAGGACAGCTGTCAGGCTGACTCCCACTGAGTCTGACCCCCACGCTCCAGATAAAAGCCATTTGTGATGGTACCCCTGCAAAGGCTGTAGGGTGTGTGAACCGCTGCATGATCTTTCGGCATGAATCACAGAGAATCGTACTTAAGCCCAGGCTTTCGCCGATTATCCTCGTTTTATTTACGGTGTACAGGCAGAGACTGCGGCGCTCTTAAGGCACAGTCTCTTGTTGTCATTTGGGTGAGTCACGCCATTACCTAAAAGCGCCAAAGTCTATAGCAACTATTTGTTTTTATTTTGTTTTGTCCTTTCGTGTCCTCTTCTAGATAAACATTATCCTTGGTCTGCAATTTTGAATTCCCGTTTATAAGCTGAGAAGACGCGCAAATGAGGAAGGACACTTCGGTGTAAGGTTTTAATTGTGATTGCTTGCATTTCTTTCGCTGCTCCCCAGCTGATTGACATGATAGAAACCGTAAAACACGACCAAAAGTGCTCTTAAGCAGTCTAGCCTTAATTCAAACGACGAACCAGGTTTTGCCACTTCAGACTGAAAAGGTACCCACAGAAAACTCTAACATGTCAGGTGATTGAAATATGCTAGAAATGTACACATTTAAACAAAAATCTTCATGCTTAATTTACGCTCAGTCTACCTGCATCACCTGAAAACTAGATATATGGTAATGAAAACAGAACATAATAAGTAATCCTGTGCATGTAATTTGGGCATTGTCACAAAGTGTCGAGAAACACGAAATAAAATCAAATAAAACATATCTGGCCCCAGTTCCTGTTACACCTGTGATTTTAGCTAACAGATAAGACAATGACCTGCAGCCTGTTATGTGGCTGCCAGCCTTTTGAAGGATTCAGAGATTGGGACATAATTACGGCAGCAACTGTAATTGAATAAAGGCAAATAAGACTAAAAAAGCAACCGTGCATGAAGAGATTTGCGGGCAGGGCCAGACGGGGCCTCCTCCTCCTTTCTGCTGTCGGTGGGGGCGCATGATAGGATTATTCTGGATTTAGGCACCGCCCACGGTCTGGTCTGAGAGGGTGTAGGGCCTGTTGATGAGAAAGCGTGCAGCTTAGAGCTAATTAGCTCCGACAGCAATACGTGCCCATGGGTGCCGTCCCACTCCCAGTGACGTCGATGCGCTGATCTCATGTTGTGAAACCGAGCCATGGGATGGCATTACCATGCTAACTGCAAGCCCAAAAAGCCAGGGGTCGTGCTACACCACGGGCGGCACACAGCTGTAACCTGGAGTGCCGCTGCCCGGCCACAGGCAGGGTTTGAGGTTGCCTGGCAGTTTCTCTGTAATGATTTACCTTATAGGACCTATTCACTCACTATACTCTACTATCTAAAGCACTTATTGTTCTGCTGGAAATTTTCCAAAGCTTTAGGTTCTGGGTCAAGGTCCTACATCCATAAGCTGAAGTCCACAGCTCTTATACTTTGTTCACTCAGGAGGAGATTAGGCAGCCCTGATCCTAGAGTGCCGATATCCGTCAGGTGTTCTTTCCTAACTGGTCTCTGATGAAGATCTCCAGAATCAGGGTTACCCTAGACTATGAATGAGGGACAGTGACCCACTGTTGTTCAGCCAGGACATTCAGAGGTCCTCCCTACCCTCTCCTTCCAGTTCAGTAGCTCGCAAAACAGTATATCAGCATCTGACCTCAACACATGTGTCTTGATGACAGGGACCACAAGACGCTCGGCCAGAAAAACAACAGGAATACTGCAAACGGTGTCCATCAGAATGGAAATACTTAACCTATTGGGCCCACTAGGCTCTCTTCTTGATGAGAAGCTTGCTAGATAAACAACCATTTAGAAAGAAGTCAGGGATTAACCGAGAGTTCTGAGAAGGTCTAGGGGTCAGTAACCTCAAGCAGGGAGGCGTACGCTCGGACCCCCAGGCTCCATGGGGGCGCCAAGTCTGCGCGGTGTCAAGGTTGTGTTTTGTTTTGCCCTGTTTTGTTTGTACACTAAATATTTATGCTTCCCAGCAAGGATGCTGGGAAGAAAACCAAAACAGTTGAGAACAACACAATAGCAATTCAACCGCACAAAAAAGAAAAGCTCTCCTGGGGGATTCTGTGGTCCAGCAGAAGTTATTTGCCCCAAGCCGGGCTTGAAATATTTTCACATAGTACATCTGGGTCGTTCTACTGAAATCGGGCCAACCGGCTGAGAATCTCAGCTTTCTGAAGGCTACTTTCTGAGGATGGTTAATGAAGTGATGTTGATGTTTTAACCTGTCCTTTTTGATGACTCCCGACCCCAAGTGTCTAAATGCAGTTATTCAGATGGGTATCAAATACATGCAGAACAAGGGATTTAAATTTGAGATGAGACCAGGAGACCCAGTTGCATCACTGATGACAATCACACTAGCGGAAAGGCAACGACGTGCGACCGTAGCTCTGCTGACGTACGCAACCACCACGCCCGATTAGTCAAGCCACATAAGACAGGCACAGACATCTTCATTTCCCCCTGCGCTGCTGAGGCGATCTCCTTACTGACATCGGCTGTGGTCCCGTTTCGCACACCCTTTATGAGAACCTGGCAGCAAATCACAGCACCTAGAGCTGAAACTCTATGTACTGCAGGAAAGCCAACATCATGCACCAATTAAACTGCAATCAGCATTCCTTATTCCTTGTAGAATACCTAAATATAAACAATTAAACCGAAGCATGTCAGTAGAAATCTAAAGTTTACGGTAAATTCCTTTGTAAAAGAAAAAAGAAAACAGGTATGGGTGCAGCAGATAGTGAAAATAATTATGAAATTAATTGTGGCGCGATGCATTTCACATCTCATGCCTGTCATGCCTGAAAGCCGCTGGTTAAGAGGCTGGAGGCGGAGACCACCATCGGTGTTTCGTGAGCGTCTGGCTTTCCGGGTACATTCCTGCATCTTGGTGGAACTGAAATGTCACAGGCACTGCGTTGGTGCCGGCCCAAGGAGCCAGGGCTCCGTGCGGCTCCTAGGAAAAATTGGGCTCCAGCGCTCGAGCTGTTTATGCGCGTCAAGTCCCACGGACGGAAAACAGCCCTGGTGGCCAGTCCTCTTGGCTGCGGCTGACCGGGTCGAGCCGGCCGTCCACCAGGCATGCGGGGCAGTGGGCCAAGGATGGCTATCCCATCGGTGCGAAAGCCCGCAGGGGAAATGGGTGCGCGTGTAAGTAAGCTTAATGACGACTCCAAAGGAAGAATGCCCTCCTTCTAAATCGGCGTTCATTTTCTCTTTTTTCACTCCTTTTCCTCCCCCAACTACCGCCTCTCGCTTCTTGACGGTGCTGCCAAAACTGAAACAATAGTGTGATCTCCCAAGGCTTCCTGGCATAAAGCTCTACTATCAATCACAAGGAGCCTATAACGCAGACATTCACATTTATTAACAACGCAAACTCAAGCAAAGACAACAGATTGGAACCGCAAGTCTTTATCAGAGGAAGAGGAGCCAATGGCATGTCCGGAGGAGAATTCTCATGGCTGGGTACAGCGATAGGCAATTGAAATGCACACACATGCGATGCATTAGCATGCACAAAGACACACACATACAGGCAAAGTGCAGGTGATGCGTTGTAGTTTTGGGTTCTGTAAAAGAACTGGGGCCATGTGTAGCTCAGTGGGATCTGCGTCTGTATCCGTTTGTGGGTTTGAACCCCACGGCCAGCCAGGTAATCTGTGCATGTGTCACAGAGAGCAAAATTTAAATGCAGAGCTGCTGGAGGAGCAGGTATGGAGGTGAGCTCTGAACAAGTCATGACACATACATTCACTTACTTGGAATAACTCTGGAATCAGTCATTGGTTGATTGAGCAGCGGTTTCTCCCTCCTTTCATTGGCTTATAGAACAGATCGGCCAATTGAAGAGCAAACCTGTCCTAGCAAGTGCTTCCCCTGACCTGTAGCTGTTCACTGGGTCACCTGTCATCCTTGAAAGAGGTACTCGATAGTATCAGGTCAGAATAACCTTGCATGCTGCGGTCCCAGATATTAATGATACTTTGACAGGCCATCTAAGATTTAATGACCCAGAGGTCATTTAAATTGCCCAGTGTAGAATGACTTACCCCCCACCCCCACCCCCAAGCACACACATTACACACACCTACACTCCCTTCCTCTGCAAACAGACACACACCTACTTCTCTGTTTATTCAGTTAGATATTTTACTGAAGGAATTGTTGTTTCCTAAAGGTACAAGAGCAGGTACCATGGACCCAAGCTGGAACATGGAGCAGCAGCTTTGGCTTATGAGTTAATCTCCTTAATTTAACAGCCTGTTACCTTCTCTGTTGACACTTAGTTGAATCCCACCATTAGCATTTTCTGTAGATGAATGATTCAGAGTATAATCTAATGGTCCCAAAGATCCCAAATGGCCCTGGTAACACTTTACTTAAAGCTGTCATTTATAATGTACCATAGATATCATCATAATGCATTATAATGCTTGGTATAAGAATTAAGGAGGCTTTGTACTGCATTATGAAGGCATGTATACTACATTATAGACGAGAGCTTCATAAAGCATTCATGATGCATAATAAACATGGCTATAATGTGCTACGCCTTTTTGTAAATATTTATAGCCATGCATATAATGTTTTATGAATGTATTATTATACATTTTATTGTAATTTTGAATGTGTTCATAGCTTCTTATATACATAACATTCATAGAAAGTGTCACTGATGTCCCCATATACCTGTTGAGGGCAGAATTTCCACTGAAAGAATCCCTGTATCACAAAGGATCACTGTGGTCACTGCTTGGTCCTTCTTTCACCTGGCGCTCAACTGCTGCAGTGATCAACTGAACTTGACACTTCACACATTCACGCAAACTGGTACCTTTCATCAAAGCCCACGGAGAGCACAATGGCCCCATTGTCGGCCGCCGAAGCGATTAACTTATCATAGTTAGGCACAACTTAGCACGGTGATCAGGCAAAGCACGCTCACCGCGATCCTATCAGAAAGATCAGCTTTCAGCAGAGAGCAATCAAACGAAGGAAGACGCAGCTGAATCGCAGCCGGTAAACCCAATCCGAGCTGTGGTATGCCATTTCCTTCTTGGTATCTGCTGCACATCAGGCTCCGCCCCGGTCCTCCTGGGCTCCTTGACCTGCAGTTCTGTGACCCCGGGCCGGAGGTCACGCCGCAGCCGGATAACAGCAGGCCACGGCGCACACGCCGTCGCTGGGCGCTGTCCAGTCAGCCGTCTGCCCTGCCCACCGCCTCTGATCTCTGGTGGCGCCGGAGCCGCGTCCTCACGCAGGGTCATAAACACGGAGGCCTGCTGCGATATGGACACAGGCCCCGCCGGGCGGCGCGGCGGAGTTTCCACCAAAGATAAGATGAACGGAGGAATAACATGAAACCACAGCTGAGGAAGCGGGCAGGCGATAAAGACTGTAAGCGAGGAATGAGACTCCTGGGCAGAGAGAGGAATGCCGATGGCGGGCCGAGGGATAAAATCAGGCATAATGAGACAGGCATCAGGACATCTTTAGGAATAAAGTTAGGAATATCAACCTTCAGAACTCACAAACAGCACGAGGGGAAATCTGAAGACCACAATCAACTATCGACCATGGGAAATAAATCATAAACTTCAGAACATGATCGGTGTTAAAGAAATGAACACCATCAAAGTTGAACTGTAAAACAAAATAAAGCTGTATATAGTGGTAATACTTTGCTTAAAGCTGTCACCCATGATACCTGTTGATTATATACTTCATAAGTTCCAATGTATCTATAATATACTCTAGATATCTTCATAATGCACTATAAAGGTTGGTTTGAGAATTAATGATGTTTGTGTTGGTATCTATAGTGCATTATAGATGACAGCTTCATAAAGCATTCACAATGCATAGTAAACATTGCTATAATGTAATGCCTTTTTACAAATATTTATGGCCATGTTTATAATGCTTCATGAATGCATTATAATGTCTTTTTGTTCATTGATACTTATAGATATGGCATTCATAGAAAGTGTTACAAAATATTCTGTTTATCTGAAGAAAACTGCATTTATCAATGAATTTTATTGCCATTCCCTAATGAATCAATGGCCAACTGAAGGTTATAATTAATCAAACTAAGCTGATTATTTTAAAAATCAATTGTTGATTGTGAATATTTGATTCATTGATTTTGTTAGTTAGTGTCTATTGTAACCTGCAGACACACGTGGAATGTTTCACCTCCTTGTGTACAGTGTGCTTCTATTTTAAAAACATACACTTTCCACTGGCAACTAATGCATGCAGAAGCGGCAAACGGCAGATCTATAAAACAGAAACCAGAGAGCCGCGGAGTTTAAGGTGAAATCGTAAGGCTCCCATATTTGTGTCATCACTTCTTATCCAATACTGCTAAGCTGAAGGTTTCTTTGGGTCAAACAGGCTTTTATCAAATAACAGCCAATAATATGAAAGGCAGGCACCCCGCCTCACAGGGCCCACATTCAGAGTATCAAATTGACCGTGCTTTTTGGACTTTTGGCATTGATTATTGGCCTGGCGCAGGAATGCCGCTAACTGGAAGGGGGCAGGTATCGGTTCGAGCGCCACGAGACCTCCCGCTGCTAAGGCTGCTGGGTACAAAGAGGAGAGCAGGTCACATGGCCTGCATTCCCCGCTGCTCACCCAGGGCGGCGGCAGTCCGCGGGGACCCCATCGTGGAGGGACATCTGATGGAGGGGGAGAGCCCGGGGCCGGGGGGGTGGGGGGTGGGGTGCAGGCCCTTGTTTTCTTGCCTCGTTAAGTGCGATTATTCCTGAAGGCTCTCTGACACCCTCCCGCGGGGGCCAGGAGTGCCAAGGGTGCCCACGGCTGTGGTCACAAGCCTCTGCGTGGGCCGCCGCACAAAACACAGCCTCCCCGTTGCCTCCTCCCACCCCCCTTGTCCTGGGTCCCGGACCAGGAGCTAAAGCGGTGCTCAACCCCCAGGGGAATCCAGAGCATGACTCTGCTGCCAAAGGCAATAATGCCCCAGGACTTTCTATCCAGGGCCTCCTTCAAAATCACACCCCATAATCAGCCTCTTTTCCTGGTACGCTGGAAACCTGAACCTTTAACCAAGTCTACTGGATCTGCGATTGAGAACAGTTAATATGTATTATTAAATCCATACAAGAATTTCGGAGCTCTAAACATCAAGCGTGACAGGCTATTTTTTATCTGCAGGTCCGCTAACCGCCAGCGGTCATGTCGCATTTCTCGTATTTTTAATCAGTTTGACCCCTTTGCACTAAGTGGCTCATTTAAAGCTGCTTTAAAGTTTGACAGTCACAGCTCAGTTTTGTCTGGGCGCCACAGTTTACCCAAGAAATGTACAAGTTTGGTTGTCTTTCCATTCTGGATCAGATCATGCAGAGTTTTCACCCAGAAGCGCTTCTGGTTCATCTGTAGCTTAGATGATACTGGGCCCATTACTGATCCCAAAATAAAATGAATAATTTATTGTTGCAACATTTGTATTTGTATTGTGAACAACATTTTTCCCGTTTATAATATACTGGGACACCAGTTTAAATAGAGCTGAAAACCCTGAACTAGACCAGTGGCTCATTTCCGTGTTTGGTTAAAGTACCAAACAAATCAGATCAAATCAGATCAAATCAGAATCTATTCTGTGGTATGAAGCCAGGGGAAGAAAATCCTAAAGTGTGTCAGCGGTTAATCACCTGCTCAAAGACAGGGTCCTGGTTACATCGATGGTCCTGCCCACGTCTGTGAACCCGAGTCTTCTCTAACTGGTCTCTTACTGGAAGCTACTGACAGGTGTCAATGAGTGCACGTTCTGACCATCCATGCTCTCTGCCTTCCCACATGTCTGGGTGGTGCCCGGGGTGGGCACCATCTGAGCTGGAGTCCTAGTCCAGTCCCATGGAGGGGTGACATCATGGATATGACTTAGGATCTGTAACATCATGAGTGCAGCCTTCAATCTGCCACCTTACACAGACTGGCGTGGAGAACTGACTCATTGATGGACTTTGGCTTTGCTCTCGACCACAGTTTACACCTCGCTTTTAGCAAGCAAGCCCATTATTTCTTTTTCAGTAATGTTAGCATGCCCTGGGGGGCTGGACAGCTAGTTGACCTTGGACGGCCAGAGGTTTTTTTTCCTCTCTACTTGGGAGTTCTTGATTGCTCTCCTCCATTGTCATTTGGCTTTCTTTTGTTCATTTCATTTTCTTTCATTTTCCCTGTTTTGCATTATCCTCTTAATGATGTTGTAATTATCGCAACACACCCATGAAAGGTGCCTTGGGGCGACTCTGTTGCGAAGAAATAAATTGAATCAAATTGAGCTACAGAAGAGTTAAAGGTTCTTGCAGGTACAGCAATTTTTTTTGTCCGGCGTTTTTCGGACTCAGTTTATTTTCCCACTCAGTTCCCACAAAGCCCCAACAGGCTCTGTTAGCATAATATTGGCCTTTCTGCTCTCCGAAACTCAACCACGACGCATTTATGTCCACTAAGTACAGAGTATTAAAGATATCCCGTTTATAGAGTCAGTTACGTTAGGAAATGAATGGCGAGTCTTTTTCTGAGTGACACTCTGTGACCACAGAAGCAGACAGGCCGACATCGTAGCCGTCGAGACGCTCTGCCTTAACCACGAGCCTGCAGCAGAAATACAGACAGCCCCCCCCCACATTCAATAGATAATGAAGTGAGTTTGAGAATGGGGCTCTGAAGGCTGACTGACATCTACACAGACACTTCTGCGGCATAAATTTCTCTAAAAGAACAGCAGGAGGAAGAAGCATCAGAGTCCTGTGAGATCCACGATGCTACTCTGCATTTAAAGCTTCTGTGTGAACATCTTTACTTTAAACTACTTACAACTTATTCAAGGAACGAAGCAGATCTGCAAGCATGCTGAAGGGCTGAACATTATAGCGAGAAGCTGCATTGGCAGCAAACTCAGTGTTCCTCGTTTGAGGCGTCTGTGCGCTTTTTCTGGCACCAAACACACTCTGTGACATCTGCTTGGTCACAGAGCACCTTAAACCCAGTAAACCTGCACCCTGTCTCCACGGACACCCATCAGCAGAGTTTCTGAAAAATAGAGTGCCAAATATATCTTGCTGTTCCATAGAGCCCCATAGACCCACCTGAAGTGACATTAGGCCGTTGTTTAATTAAGCAATATTTTTGAATGTTTTGCTAGACTGCAACCAAATGCAAATCACTAAATATATCGACATTAATGACTGAGGGAAAATGATGCGATCTCACAGATCATATCGATGATTATTCCCATCACATCTTGAAAGTGGCTCATGATTCACGCCCCAAACCTGTCACCAAAGAGAGTCCCCCATAGGAATAGGGAAGGGGGGGGGGGCACCTAGCCCTCAATATTTATTTTACCCCCTCATAAATAATAGGCCTTGCATTTAAATTTGTAAGTTGGTTCCCACCCCCAATATCAAACTCTTGGAGTCTCCATCCCAGCAGAACCAGACACGGCAGTGTTTGTGCATGCCCGACGCGCGGTCATGAGCGGTCACAGGTCGGAAGAGAGGCCACGCAAGGACATGGCCGGGCTCACTGAGTTTCCTGGGGGTGGGGGTTATCTTGCCATCACCTAGGGAACGCGGGCCGGCTTGAAAGGAGTCTCTAAAGAGTACCGCCACGCATCGCAGCGAGGCGACTGTTCTCACGAAGTGGCCCTTCAACAAGCAAGATGCTATCACCCCCCCCCGCACCCACCACCACAACACCCCACCCCCCTTCCACGCCATGTTACCCGGCTGAAGGGCGTCACACTCCGCTCTCTGCCACTAAAAACAAAACACAATAACAACACTCAACTGCTCGAGGCATTCTAACCGACCTGCACGCCCCCACCCCACTCTGATCCTTCTTCGTTGGAATCAGTGAGTATTTTCCAAACCCTCTTCTCACGCTGGAGACTAGCAGTCGCAGACTGAACAATAGCCTTTTTCTGGGGGTGAGCATTAAACGTGGCTGTCCTCCACCGCAATGTCAGGGTGAAATATGGAGTGGGCACCAGGGCCTCAGACCGTCTGCGCACGCGGACTGGCATGCCCACCAGTGCCTGTCTGCAAATGTCTGAACTGCATGCTCCCCCTTTCCGCCAGTCCCTAAATGAGTACATCTCTGATTTGAGGCATCCCACCCCCCCCCCCCCCCCCCCCCGCCCAGGATGTGTGCACAGAGATGTAAACACTCACCATATGCCTTCCCACAGCCAGTCAGCTGTAACGACAGAATGAGCGTTCAGCGAGGACAGCTCTAGCGGCCTCGTGCACGTCAGCCTGCTTCGGGTACGACTCAGCGATGGATCAGCTGAGCTGTTTTGCTGTTGCACCAGGCAGATATACGTGCAAACCCATTACTTCCTTAAGTAGGGCATCCTCACATACAGACGTCACATCATTGCATTTCAGCCCATTCAAAATTTAAAGCAGGTCTGAAGTTCAATTAAGCACTATTATGGGGGACTCAGCTGTTCCATTTCCTTTTACACAAGAACGTGAGGCTTGGTTAGCAGTGGGCTCACAGAAGTTTGTAGGTTTTGGTCCTAAAAGGGCCTAACTGTTGTACCCAAAATATCTAGCAGTATGTGATGTTCCAGATCCATGAGAGTGCTTTTCTTAATCTGAGACATATCGCTGCATAAAAAAACACAACCAACCCTGAATTTCCTCACAATTAAAGCAAATATACCTTGTGTAGCAAACCCCCGACAACCACTACAGGACCAGCTCTGTATTGATTGCATGTGATTTGCTAGGAGGGCCCTATGATTAATTCAGTCACATGTATAGCAACAATAACCTTTATATCATTTTAGAAATGATAATTGAATTATTCAATTGGTTTCTCTACCTGGTTAAATAATGTTGGTTGAAAGCAGGCGTGAGACTCAGTAAGAGCCTGTTCTAGTTGTTTGAGTGTGCTCTGTATTTTAAATGGCTCACAGATGTTTGATACATTCTCCTTGTTTGGGTTTTTGTTTAGTAGTTTTGGGAGGCCCACTACCCACTCTAATGCACCAGGGAGATACAAAGCCGGAATAGAGGCGGAAAACCGCGTGAAGTGTGCGAAAAAGCTGCAATGGGTGTACAGTAATTTTACTGTCACAAATCACTAAATCTGTCATCTTGGAGCTGTGCAAAAAAACATAAGCCTCGTGAGGCTGGCTGTACGTGCATAAAATACATTTAATGGGGCGTAACCCCAGGTACAGAACCTGAAGTGAAACGACTGTAGGAATTTATGGCTGCGTGGAGAGCTAGCGGAACACGAGGCAGGTAAGACCATGTATGATATTTTATGCTGAAATGCCTGAGAGAGACTGGTGCCCAACCCTGGTACTCACAGGCTGGGATTTCTGCAGGTTTTCACTCCCACTCAGCCTCTAACTGAAAAGTGGTTATCAGACTAGAGGCTTTTGCCCCAGAGGATCCTGAGAGGATGCCCATGCAAGTCGTATAACCTGACACATTCCGGGGAAATATGCAGATGCATAAATTGTGTTTGTGTGTGTGTGTCTATATAGCCAATCTGACAGTATAAGGCACACAAGAGATAGACATCTTCACTCACCAAAGGCTCATTTTTTAACAGTGGAAACCCAAGTACCCGCACCCAGGAGGCATAAGGTGACAGCGCTAATCGCTGAGCCACTGGGCCTCCACTGCCCGCACACCCTGAGCAACTTTAATCTTTTCTTCCCCGCTATCAACAGACAAGCGACACCTGAGCACTAGTCAAAAAATGTAAACACAATAGGAGAATGAGGGACATTCATATTGACAAATGGGGCTTCCAAGGGTATAGCTCCTGCATTAATTAAACAAGAAATATCCCAGCATGCTTAGGGTCAGGGATGAAAAAACAAATGATTAGAGTTATGATACGAAGGCAGAAGTAGTCGATCTCAGAGACACTGCGAAATACGGAATCGACTGGCATGTGTTTCAGCGAACAAGACACCACAAGCAGCTAAACTTTTAGGAGCAACAGTGTGGTTTAAGGTAACACCAGCTCTGGGATGCATGGGAAAGAAATGATTTGGAATGGGGAAAATTAGGCAGAAAGGAGCAGTTGTAGATCACTTAAGAGTACATGTTAGACAGCTATGCTGCAGCCAGCTTCACCGCAAGCATCCAGCAAAGTGTTCTGCACATTAGCCATGGTATAGCTGAAGACCGCACACTGGTGACTGCATTTTAGTATACTACATGCTGCAAGTAGGGAGACAGTAGACAGTCTCATGTTATCGTCTTCATCATCATCATCATCATCACCGTCATCATCTCCACGACCATGACATGTCTCTCTCTCTTCACGCCCCTGCCATCGTCTCACATAACATGCAGCCATGTTGTGTGTGGCTGAAAGTCAAAGCATAAAAGATCGCAATAAAAGGCCTCTCGAAACTGCCAAACTCTATAAACGACAGAAGCATTCTTTTGGGATACAAGAGAGACAAGTCTGGACTGAAACCAAAGAAAATAAACAGCAAACTTCTGGGAAGAAAAAGCAATGGCACTCATAAAAATGTTTAACTTGTTCTCGCAGCTGGTTTTGACTGTCAATTACATACCTGCACTCCATGCAACTGTGCGGCTTTCTAGAATACCATGGATTTCTATGTGATAGAGATCCATCCATCTATGTTCTGTACAAAGTAACCAATACAGTATCACTGTAATCCTAAAGCCTGTCCCAAGAGGAGCAGGGCACACCCTAGCAATCTGGAATCACCAGTTCCCCAAACTACATGTTCTTGGACTGTGAGAGGAAACTGGAGTAGCTACAACAAACCTACACAATCATGTAGAGAACATACATGACCAACATAGACAGAGTTAGAGGTGTGAGGCTTGAGCACTAACCACTGACCCACCATTCTGTTGCTGCCAAGACGGTCCGAGCCAAATAAACTACCACAAGTAAAGTCATTCTGCTGTCATTCTGGCATGTTGATGAAGATGTAATGGTTTCACTGTGGTCAACAGAACGGCCAAATTGTGTGTCTTTAGAGTCGAAGGTGGATTACTGCTTATTCAGTGCCTCTTGGAATACTTCAGAAATCCACAAGGCTCCACACCAGCGTCTCAACAAGGCCTGGTGAAAAAATTCATTCTTGGATGGTAGGATCTTTTCGAGATGTGGGAACCCATTTTGATGACAAGTTTCCGAGATCCATCCATCCATTTTCTGTAACCGCTTGTCCTACTCAGAGTCATGGGTAGAAGATCGAAAAACTATGAAAACAAATAAATGAAAAGTAAATAAACAATAAAATGCATCTGCATCAATGCATCAATCAAACTGAGGAACAAATACGAATCTAAGGGTAGTAGTTTCATGTCATGTCATGTACTACAGCAATGTTAATGCTATGTTAATGTCAAGTCACCCCTTTTGTCCTTGCTGAACACAACTAGTTATGGTTCAAAGCTCCATAACTAGCTTTGAAAACTATATCCGAGAAGAAGGCATATATTACATCAATAGGGACATTGAGACACACACAAACATAAACTCGCACATTAACAAATATTATGAACATGTCATTTGGGGCATGATTGTGCACAAAGAGGAGTTAGACCCTCTCAATCATGGATTTCAACTTCAACTGCACATTTTTATTTAAAAAATATGAATGGAATGTTTCAATCCTCTCCAAAGCAATGTAAGTCTGTTAACACGTTTGTGCTAAAGCAATTAATTCATTTTCACCAAAAAGATCCTAAAGCCAAGCCCATGTACTTTTAATCTACTTCCAAGTCACTCAAAACAGAACTGACATCCCTTGCTGACAGGCCAGTCCTCCAAAAGGATGACACAAGCCTATTCCCCTCTGTAACAAACTCTTCTCTGCATTTCCAGAAGTACAATGAAGTGGCTTTTGCCATTGCAAAACACATTACATATTACAACATATGAAACGTCCCAGGGCTGCCAATCACTCGATAAATCGAAACGAAAATGATGCACTCAAACTGCTTCTGATCCAGGAGTGCTGGTAACCAGCAGGCTTTCCAACCTACCAGGTCTCTGCTGAACCATACCTGATCTCAGGCAGTTAGTAACCCATCAGGTAGGGCAGAAAACCTGCTGGATACTGATACTCCAGGATGAGGGTTGCCTACCCCTGATCTAATGCATAATTCTCTCCATCCACTGCAAGGTCCTCTTTCCAAAGGTTCACAAATATGGTAGCAAAGTTTTATGATTATTTCGGTAACACTTTCTGTAAAGCCAATATTCATAAAGCCTAATAACTGTTCTCATAATTCATTGTAACACATTCAAGTATTATAAATACAGCCATAAATAATTATAGAAAGCCATAACATATTTTAGCTAAGTTTCTCATGCATTATGAATGCTCTATGAAGGTTTCATCTATGATGGACTATAAATACCTTCATGATACATTATAGTGGTCAGTATAGGAATTAAGGATGCTTTGTGCATTTTGACAGTGTATGTAGTGCATTATACATGAGACCTTTACAGAACATTCATAATGCATAATACACATGACTATAACGTGTTATGTCCTTTTATAAAAACCTCTAACCGGGTATATAATACTTTATGAGTGCATTATAATGCATTATGGGGGTATGTGTAATGCACTATAATGTCTGCCTTACATAAAGTGCTACCATTTTTTCTCAGAAAAAAAGCAAAAACAATATGTGAATTTTCAATGCATACTGTGCTTTATAGTATGACTTGTCAGCTCTATACTTGCTTTGCAGACGTATGAACTTGAAATTCCACAAGGAACCTGTCGTTGTATGTTCAGGATTGATGCTTATCTGCACCTGAGTTGCCCCAGTGAAATATCCTTTTAATACAAAGGGGTAAAAATCACTGTGGGTAAATACGCCAACCAAATAATGAGATGTGACTGATTAGAGGGACATCTGAGATTGGTGTAGGCAGCCAGGGTGTGGTGGAAAAATTTTCTTTGGATGGAACATGATGGACCAGTTATGGCTGATGCTGGTGACCATAACCAAGCATTGAGGAAATGAAATAGGCAGAATTTCGCAGATGGGTCACAGAACCTGCATTTTTGGTACTCCTGTCCCTCTTAATTTGGCTCTTTCCAGTTCTGCCGAGAATGAGGTGATGCAACACTTGTGCTCCTCTCATGCTACCTGGTCACAACGCAGACCTTGTGGAAATCGTACAGCAGGAGACAGCAGCCATCAAATACACCCGTCCAGTCGCACAGTGATTTACAGCATGGCTCCGCAAGTTTCTTTATGTTAAGATTAGTGCGGGTTTATTAGAAAGGCATTGGTCAGCTTTTTAGTGCGTAACGGAATTCCCGGCATGACTGCATCACGTGAACGTGGAAACCTCAGTCCTGTCACACCTGACATGGGGTGACCCCGATGGGAAACCGCGATCGGCAGGACCCTCCGCGCGTCATTTACAGCTGTCACGTGGACGCTCAGCAATAAGGTGCCGACAGCAGATCCCAACCGTGCGAAGCTTGGATACTACCAGCCAGAGACTGCAGAGTGATGAGAACAGTGGTGCCGTTGGACTGCAAGCAATAATATTGCTCTTTGGAGCTCCACCTTCCAGAAAACAAAGCCCTGCATGCATCATTTGCAGGTAAAATAAATATGAAAAGCAGAGGCGTCTGAGATCTCCCCGCTGGCTGTCAGGGTGAAAGACGGGACTATCTGATCACACTCAAATGAACTTACCAGGCTGAGGCAGATTCCTCAGGTGTAACCATTTTGTTCAAGTGTCAGCACAGGAATGACTTACAGGGGGGGAAAAAACAAAGTGAACATACCTCAGTCTGAATAAATACTGTTTTCTTTTACACTCTATCAATATAAATGTGCCTACTTCCTACTTTAGATTACAGTGATGTAAATATACCTTGGGCTTGCCCGGGTCTGCATCTCTCCTATCACCGAAAACTCAATGCCAGGAATCTGATACTGAGCACATTATTTATTTTATGTCAGCTGCTGCAGTGCTGGAACATCCTGAAGCCTTCATGTCCGCTGACATTATTTATGACAGCCTACCTGGTATTTATCTTAAATACTACGCATATATAAGTTTTGCACGAGCAAATAAGTCACCTGCTGCACCCATAAGCCCTGATTCAGCGCATACCTGTCTGTCGACGTTGATTTCATAAAAGATTCTTGGAAGTTTTCCATTTAAGTATGGAGAAGTGTTGTCTCCCTACACCGATAAAGCTAGCAAGCTGAAATCCGAAAAATGATCTCTAATCAACTGTCAAAGGAGATATACATGACGTAAGTGGTACATGCCCATAAACACAGCTTTTGTCATTCAGGGAAATTGTAGTTTACCTATATATCCATTCACCCTCAAATCGCTTGTCCTAAACATCATTAAAAGTACAAGTACGTGAAATTTAGAGACTATACAATTATTCTCAACTTTTTAGAATTAATTAGACTGTTAATGTATCTCTTTCTGTACATTATAGTAAATGGCATTTGTAAAGTTATATATTTATTGTTTCATCTCATTTATTTAATTGCCCTAAGTCGCCTGACACTTACTAGCGCGTGACACGCGCCCCCTACCGACCACATTAAAACGTGACGATTTTAGAAATAAATGTATCATCCAAAACCTGAGACGGAGAACACAGAAATTACCATTTAAATTATACATTGAAAAATAAATTGCAGGTAGAGTAAGTATGCAATCATGTGGTCAGCTCCTTTTGCTGATTGGCCAGACATGTAAAAAGTAGCGAAAAAGAAGCATATAAATTAAAATATAAGGCTCGCACTGAATTTGTTGTACTTTGCGTGAGGTTTTATAAGTTCTGCATTGTCTGTTTAACGATGCGCATGCAAAACGTAAACATTACAATATGCTTAACAACTGGACAATTTAAATAACTCTAGATGGATGCATTAGACATTGTAACACAATGTTCTTTATTAGAATTCATGATTTTTTTGGCATATATAATGTTCATTTTACAATTAGAATGTATTTAAACATTTGTATTACATTGGCAATATGATATTTGTAAAAAAAGAAAAAAAGTGCTTTTTTTCTTACTGTATATTTGTAGAATGAAAACATTCAACCAGTGAAAAGACGACAGCAGCCGACACTGAATTCCGGCTATTGCCCGAGTATGATCGTTTAAAAAAAACAGTTCGTCTTAAGTTTACTCCAGATATCAGGCTTGAAACAGTATCTCACCGCAAACGAGTGAGAAAGCACCACGAAGTGATCTCCGTGTGGAAAAATCATGAATTCGGCAACAGACGTCGTATTAGATGCACCTTTCACATTTTGAAAAATACAGCATAAATATAAAGCTCGAACCCTATAAAGCTTACACTGAGAGGCGTTCAATAGATCAGTACCCGAGCCTATGGCGATTTCCAAAATACAATGTGCTTCATTTGCCGCTTTTTGACGACATATAGTGCATAATACAAACTGCTTATATGAAGCAGATACCACAGTATTGCAATTGCGTTCCAGTCCTTTACTTTGGCATATAATTCAGGCTAACACTTCCCAAACATATCAAATCAATATTATGAGATAATGTAAGAAAGGGTGTTTTGTACCATAAAGCTAAAATGGATTTAATTTTGGGTCAAAACATATGAAATCTCTGCACTTATCTATCCATTTTTTTGGGGGGAGGGGGGGGGGGGGATAAAACGCGCCACCTGAAAGCACTGTGGACTTTTGTGGACAGTTTAATATAGTTCAAAACGACAGAGCCCATATTCAATTTCGAGTAGAAAGGACATCCAAAATGCTATGTTTAAAACGAGACAGATTAAAATGAAACTCATAGCCTACCTTTGATGCACTGATATGTTTTGCATAGCTAAAAACACACATTCAAGCATATTCTTACATTAAGGCAAAAAAGACAATCGTACATCCACTGTTTGCACAGTATACACAGCTAGATGTTTGAGAAAACGAGCTTATTGTTTTGTACAAAAGGCACACACGTGTATATTTCAGCTGCCTTGCTCCTTTAGAGAATCTGGTCAGATCTATGGCGAAGATCCAACGAGATATACAATTAAAACAGTTTCATAAGTCCTACGAACTTCAGGTCCATTTTTTACGAGCAGTTGCCCATGGCTTTGACAAACGAGCCGTCGGGGAGCTGTCGGAAGATGCCCCTTAACGTCTCCAGCTCACGCGTGAGATGCTCCACTCTCTTGCGCAATCTATCGTTGTCAGTCGTCAGCTCTATCACCTTCTGCTGCGTCTCCACATTGCGCATTTTCGCCTTGTCCCTACTCTTTCTCACCGCCACATTGTTTCGCTCCCTCCTCAAGCGGTACTCTGCGCTGTTCTTGTCGACTTGCTTTTTGGACTTCCCCCGCTCGCTGCCGCCCAGCATCTTCATCGACCCGCCGGGCAGATTGTTCTGTTGGTGGTGGGGGCTTGGCACCGGGGTCGGCGGCGGGGTCGGGTGGCCAGGCTGAAGGTGCATGGTGGTCTGCGCACAGTGTGCCACCTGGTACTGGAGATGTGGTAGATGCTGGGTGTGATGATGGTGAGAATGGTGGTAAGTTGGCGGCATAGCCGAAGGGCTTGCGTCTTCGTCTTCTCTCGGCTCTTGCTTGATGGCCACAGGTCGGATTCTTGTGGCCGAAGTGTCGTAGACTGGTTCCTCCTTCGAGTCCATGTAACTCGCCATGCAGCCGTACATTTGCTGGTGAACCCCGGGCGCGCTGCCGTTGCCGTGGGTGTAGTCGTAATCACCGCTCGCCAGCTTGGCTTTCTCCTGCCTCGAACTGTGGTGAAACAAATCTGCTAGGAATTCGTCGTTAAATGCAGCGGGGTCGATGTATGCACTGATGTCAATTGAGTTCTCGTTCTCGCAGATCTCACTCAGGTCTCCAGAAACTGGAGGCTCTTTGTAGCAGAAGGCACTTTGCTGGTTCTGGGGAAGGCTGGTCATCGGTGGTCGAAAGGCGACCTCGTAGAAGTTAGGCTGCTCCATCGAGTATCTAAAACCCGCCAGACATGGTGAAGAGCTCCGGGAATCCAGCTTGGTCGCAGTACCGGAGGAAGCCGCGATGGCCAGGCGAATAAATCTGAGAGCTGCAGGTGTTCTCGATAGGTACACGGCGAATGACCGAGCAGCAGTAACCTGTAACTGCAGAGACCTGGAGGACTTTGACAGTGCGTTCTGGAAAAGTGGATGGCTTCTCATAGAAGTTCTAAAGCACCATCTACTCCTCTCGCAGTCTCTGAGAGCAGTCGTAGATCACTACTGACTTACTTCTCTGAACTCACCTATTTATATACAACGAGCTTTCAGCATCTCCTGGGTCCTAGCGCCTACCTCTTGCAAACCACTACACAGGGAATAGTCTACGCAGCCGGCAGAGCTGTTGGTATTTAAATAATTTAAACGCTTTAATACCACGAAGTATTTGGCATAGCCAATAGGGCTTATTTGAAACTTCATTAAAATAAAACAATTCCTTAAACAGTACATGATAGTTAATGCATTTATATTTATTTATTCGTTGAATGATCACAGTAATTTCATATAGGTCTTAATCAACTGGTTGACATTTGCTAAAAGGTCGGCCCTAATGCAACAGTAAAGAAAATGCTAATTAATTGAATTTATATAGCCAAAATGGTTGCAAGTTACGGATTAATTGATTCGTATAGGCTTATAATCGTTTGAACTCATATATGTCATGTGTGTACGTATCAGATATATAACAGAAGTGTATATATACATATATATATATATATATATATATATATATGCAAGGGATATTATATATGTGGCATCAAAATGGTCGTAGAATGTATATATATTCTGATATTTATTCTGATACATATCACAGTACTTTCTATACTTATACAGTGTATGGTGCGTACTCAAAAGATTCCAAACCTTGTTTGCTTTGCACAGAGTTGTATTGTGTACTGATTATGTTAATTTAACAAAAGTCGAAGACGGAGTTTTTTTTTCATGAGAACATTAAGTTCATATTAATCACCTAAATTGCATGGGTAAAGAGCATTTTGGCAATAGCCCCAGATAATTCCGTTTAGCATAAAAATGCATTTCGGTGTAATATATAATAGGATATGGCGTCAGCTGAGTCCAGACGCAGCGTGTTTTAACGCTATTCTCCATATAGGTATAACAACGTGACTACCCCAATCTCGCTGCTCGTTTTGCTGAAACTCTCGAAATGCACATGATTAGATACCTGCCGCTCGTTATCGGGACAGTCTTTCCATCTGTAACAACGGGGCACTCCTGATTGCAGGGCAATATTATTCATTATTTAAGAGTGTTAATTATTTAATAGCCACCTAAAACACATTTGTGTAACTGGTGTAATTACAAAGCGACATTCGTACATTAAACTCAAGGGTCTGAGTAAAAATAAATGAAAACCCGAACCTACAGTTGCGATCGGTGTATTTAAAATCCGAGACTGCACGCTGTGTGCACCCTATTGCTGCTTACTGTGTGTCATAGCTAGGTCTCCTGTTGCGACTCGGATACTATTACATTGTGCTCATATCTAAAACATATATAACATTCTAAACATCCCAATGCTAAACATTTTCTCCAAGCAATATCAATATCACTTAAAATACAGAAGAACCAAATTGCCTGCAGTTTGCTCTATTTAATTTAATTTTACATAAATAATTATAACGAGGATAATGGAAAGGCGTTCGGGAAAATGTCCTCAGGTTGCCTCCCACAGTGTGCCGCGTCAGAGAATATGGCACTTGTGCGCACAGCAGGGCGGATAGACCGTGCGGCAGTTTGCCTGCTCGGAGCTCCCTCTATTGTTTAACGAAGCAAAATATATATATCGTTTGACTGTTGTAACAGAATAATGTACTAAAAAACAAACAAATAATATAAAACTGGAAATATAATCAACATTCCTTTGATTTATTCTATAATCAGATAACTGATTTATAATAGATAAAATCTAGTATGGTAAAGAAATTAGACAAATGTTAAAACCATGAATAACATAGAGATCGGCACTTTTGTTTGCAGGTCCCAAGGAATGAAGCGCAGTGAGCTGTGCCGGACCCTGAGGCATCGCAGATGTTGTACTTCACGGGCGTCACGTGAGTGAACTTCGGTACCGACCCAATGACGTCAGAAACGCCTATTCTTCAAAACTCGGCGATCTTGTCAGTTTGGAACAGAAACATTATTTGAACTGCAAAGATCAAAAGAGAAGAGTTCCCTACACACTCCCTTGAAAATGCAATAGCATAAAAATAGCCATTTTAAAAATAGTTTCCTGCTGGGAAGCTGGTTATTCGTGGGAAATCGAACCTATAATTGTTATATATAAAATATGGAGCCTTCGCTGACCTAGCACGCTCGTAAATCGTAAATCCCGACTAACACTGATTATAGTATTATACGAAGCATAGTTTAATATCTAAAATACAACTTAATATTTAAGTGTATAATAGCAATAAGCGTTGAATGTCACTGGACGTCACATTCGGCCAAAAGCTTACTTTTTACTATGTAAAGTTACTATGGTTCCATCACATTTTACGACAGTTATCAAAAATGTGCATTCGGTGTGTGCTTTGGAGCCGCAGTTCTTACAGTGATCCCGCTAGCCACTTAACCCAATCTACTGAAGTAAAAATGCCTACATATACGATACGTTAGTTCTCAAACTGGAAAACGTCAGCACGATAATGTCGCTTTTTATATAAATACGAAATAAACTAAAATTAAACTAAAATAAATTTTAAAAATGCAACTATCACACATTCGCACACCCTCTAACTTTTTTTTCCTGTCACGCTCTTTTGTGGCTTCTACTCATTTAACTTTTTAGGATACTAAAATAAATAAGACTTCCGTTTTTAGCACCCCAGTAAACGTTCATGTTTCATAACTGTAAAACGGGAGTCACATTTTTATTCCACGAAACGCCTAGAGGCTTCTCTGCGGTGCTATTGGTTGCGGGGGCCGTCAATCATTCCGCGCGTTGCGTCACCCTCTCGGACACGTTGTATCCATTGGTCCGGCTGCTACATTTCCCTACATGGTGAATAGATTTCGCAATGCCATGCGCGGCTCTCTGTTCCCAACAAAAACAGAAACTAAACTTTTAACAGAAAAGGGATCCAATTAAGAAATTATCATCGACGGACTATTAGTGTGATCGACACACATTAAGGTAATGTGTTTATTTACGGTTGTATTTTAAGAGAATCTAGCTTGAGCCATATTTGGGTTAAGTTTTTTTTGTTGTTTCACGTCCGCGGTAGTGTGTACAGGGACAGATGTTGGCTAAGATTTTTGTCCGATTTTAGAAGTGTCGTGTTGGCCTAGCACATAACATACAGGTATGTGTGAAAATTGCCGTTTTACACTAGTCTGAGCCCCCTATATAGCTGGCGAGATGTAGGTTATCAAAAGTACCCCCTGTCGCTAAGCAGCAGTCAGTGGGCGTATCTCGACGCTGTGTCCGTAGCTAGCCGGTTAGCTAATCTCATTAGGAACCTGTTGCCACCTTTCACTGCGACGCGATTAGTTACTTATACGGCCGTCTGTGGTGTGACAGAACAGCGGGGTGTTCTGGGGTGTTCAGATCCCTCACTCGTCACTCGTCTAAATGAACGCAGTCGGCTCGAGGGCTTGGGGGGGCGCATTGCAGGCTGCGGCTCACTTTCCGAGCGAGCCAGGAATTCCCCTTCCTGGCGGCACAAAGGACTGCGCTGCGAGGGGCGCGAGCGGGCGGTGACGCAATGCGCCGGCAACGCGCCGGTGACGTCAGCGGCGGCGGTCGTGCGCCCGCGGCGGCGAGCGGCGCTCCTCTCGGCGCGCGGCGCGCGTGCGCGCTGGTTGACCAGCGCTTCTCTCCTGCTGTCAGGCCCACTAGAGCTTTATTACCGGCCGGCTTATTTGCAGTCAAAAGCGCGTTGAAAAGGTTTGTGCTTGTCTTGAGCGAAAGAATGGCTCCTTTGTTTAAATCCGATGCTGGTGGCGTCTCCATTAAGCCATCCCTGCCAGAGAAATGCAGCTGCAGCTTGGGGAATTCAGTGGATTGTGGCATGTCTGAAATGCCCCTAGTGAGTCCGTGTGCCCTGAGATGGACTGGCACACCGCCCAGAGCGCCGGCCGCCTTGTGCCCTGCCCTTCCTCCAAGCTCACCTCTACTAGATGAGCGGTTCAGGAACAGCGATGCATAAACTGCATTAATAACAATACACTGTATAGGTATCAGAAGCCTGACCATAGCCATTAGCTGGGCGTCAGGCATCATATTAAATCTTCATATTATATCTTCATATTAAATTTTAAAAAGTTTTAATATTATTTATAATAATATTATTTATACAATTTATCGCCTGGAATTGGAAGTCTTTGTTATTGTAATGCATACTTACATTTTACATTTACAGCCCTCTAAAGTGCCCCTAATGAGCGTATGCCTTCTGTGATGGACTGGCATCCGTCTATGTGCCTCCTGCCTTGTGCTCTGCTTCCTTGGCATAAGCTCCCTTCTTGCAGGGACTGTTAGATTAACATCCATTCCTTTGCCAGTGAGTGAGCAGGGCCACGGGGGGCCCGGAGCCTATCGCAAGCGGAACAAGGCCGGGGTACGGCCTGAATTCGATGCCAGTCCATCTCAGGGCACATGCATGGCCAGTTTAGAGAAAGCAGTCAGCATAACTGCCTGACTCTGGTCTGTGGAAGGAAAGATGCCCATCACAGGAACAACAGGCAGACTCCACACACAGAGCCACTATGCCGATCCTGTCGATGAACATTTATGGGAAAATGAATAAATGATTTGTTTAAACAGTTAAATGTGTATTTTAAAGGAAATGGTGGCAATTCCAAGATTAAAGTATCACATTCCTACTATACATTTATACTTCTAATTCTTCTAGAAGTTTGATACTGTTTCTCTAATAAATTAACCAGAATAGGCTTCCTGTTGCTTTGTTGTTGTTAAACTGAGCATGTAAGTGAAATATGTTAACGCGGCTATATTTCTCTTTTCTCACATTATTATACAGCACAGTCTTGCTGTGACCTCCTTTCCAAAAGAAAAAAAAACGCCCTGTGACATACCGGTGTACTTAGTGGCTGAAAGTGGCAGAGACGTGGCGCAAATGAGCAAACCGCCCTCGCAGAAGCTGACCACAGACCAGAACGGCGTGAGCGTGATCCAGACCCAGGGCCAGGCCCACGCCAGCGGCCTGCAGCAGGTGCCGCAGCTGGTGCCCGCCGCCGCCGCCGCCGCCGGGGGAGGCGGCAAGGCCGCGCCCCCCAGCAAGGCGAGGAAGGCCGTCGCCGACAAGGACAGCGACGAGTACCGGCAGAGGAGGGAGCGCAACAACCTGGCCGTCAAGAAGAGCCGCATGCGCAGCAAGCAGAAGGCGCAGGACACGCAGCAGCGCGTCACCGAGCTCAAGGAGGAGAACCAGCGTCTGGAGGCCAAGATCCGCCTGCTCAGCAAAGAGCTGAGCGTGCTGAAGGACCTGTTCCTGGAGCACGCGCACAGCCTGGCCGACAACGTCCAGCCGGCAGGCCCCGAGGCCTCCGGCGCCAACAGCGGCCAGTGAGAGGCGGAGGACGATCTCGAGGGCTCGGTGGGTCCTCCAGCGGCAGGTCGACAGTTCCGCGTAGCACTTCTTGGTTCTAGAGAAAGGTTTCTGACCCATCTCGCCCTCGATACATTGTCTGTCCACATCGGTTCGCTCTCGTGACGTCTGACAGGTCCTGTTTGCCCGGCAACGCACCGTATCAAATTCATACAAAGACCCTCATTTGAGTAGCGGTTAGTTTAATGCTAAGTTTAATACCTAAATGATTAGGTCTGTTCAATCTTTCATATATTTTTAGAGAAGTGTACTCTGTTAATATCGTGACCAACTGGATTACATCCACCATGCAGTTTGTTTAAAATCGGTTTAATCTCTCCAAATTTATGGTCTCCCATTCAGCCCCGTCTTAAGACTTCGCCTCATGTGCATTTGACAAATTGTTCTGCGGATTAGTTGTTTTGGAACATTGGAGCAGCACAGGGAAGGAAACCATGGCTTCTGACACACAGAAAGCGCGCTGGCTCCTGTGGCTTTTTGGGGGATTTCAGGGTATCTCAGCCCCTCCGGCCTTTCCCCCCCCACGGGCCGGGCTGGATTGGCAGCAGCCCGCACCATCGAAATTGCAGTTAAATCGTCTGTCGGGGTTCAGCACCCTCTCTTCCTGCACTGGCGGTGCTGGTTTCATTCACTCGGGGCACAGTGGGACACGTTTTGGCCCGGATTCGGAGGAAGCTGTCAGGCTGTATGAATGTGCACTGAGCGGGCCGAGGAGTCCCCGCTTTCGGGCTCCTTCGCTCCTACTTTAGAATTGCAGCTGTCATCGAATGCATTTGTGCCGGAGAGAGGTCATTCTTTGTAGAAAACTGACATTGAGTAAAGGAAGAACACTCACCATTAACAGTACTTCAGGATATGCAAAAGAGGTTTGTTCCGGTATGTTTTTGTTACAGATTTTTCTATTTTGTATTGGACAATTGCATGGTAAATGCTGTCAAAGTATTCTATTTGCACTGCTAAAACAAGGAACAATATTGTAACACTTAATACTTTGTAGGTGGATGGTTTAAAATAAGTAATAATATGGACGACGTGTGTAAAAAATAAGGCAGATATTTCCATTTGGAGATTTGGTTGATATATTTTACTAAAACTACGAATGTTGCTGGGCAGCGTTTGTCTGTAAGTTGTGACATGCTTTTTTTACAAGGAAACGTTAGGTGTGATGCATAAACTGTAAATTAAAATCAAATAAATGACCTTGCTTAAAACATCTGCCAGTCCGTTTGTTATTAAGTTCGTGTTAATGTGTGATCCAGCACAAACAAGATAGATGAGATGATGGTGAAATTCAGTGTGATTAACCTCAATTAATTTGTCAGCAAGTCAGATTAACCCCAGTCACCAAATCGATTATGGTTATTATACAATTAAAATAGTTCAAATGATGATAAGCATGAATACGGTGTGGTTTTGCTGTTCGACACCATAATCCAACACTACAGTCTCCAGATATCCCCTGACCATTAAAATCATCTATTTATTTATGGAGCTTTGTTGTTGAATTGCTGGTTCATTTATATGAATTCCAAATCAAAACCAAATGTAGTCACAGTTGAGTTGGGGTTGTAGACCTTTATGTATTAAGTAGAGTAAAGAATGCAAGACATTAATTTGGAAATGTGGTTATTTAGTAGAAGGTGAAACAACAACAAAAAAAAACTGATTATCCATGCAAATGTCTGTGATAAAAAGCAGAGGAAATACCAGAGCAATTAAAGCTTGATTAAAATGAAAAAGTCACGTACTAAGAGCATACAGCTGGAGAGCTTGATCACAAACAAAGCCGCGTTTCGAAATCGAGCTGGATCAAAAGGATGCCCTCACAGCGGCGTGTGAATGTTTTCGAGAAATCGTAAGATGTAACCCGGCCCAGGGAGCGTATGTGCGAATCCCTCTCTGTCACTCGGGTTCCCAACCAGGATCTCATTCCAGAGCCTGTGTAAATGAATCAGAGCATTTAAGCCCTGAGCAAATAGGCCCGGTAGAAAGGGACACTGCCGTATGGAACTGCAGGACAATAAAGTCAGGCTGTGACCGCTGCAAGCATTCAGTCACTCTATTCACCCTTTGAACCCGCAGCCTTTGCTGATTTAACGCAGCTTGTTCTGCCAAAAAATAATTTCTCCGCAAAGTCGATTTGGAGACGTACGCGGCCACAACGTGGGAGATGTAAGGACTTTTAAAGAGGTCTGTTGTGATTATTTTAGTGGCAGAGATGGGGTTTAGAAAACTGAGTCATCAATCACTTGGACTAAATAACGAGGGGATTTGGACGCTGACCCAATGAAATGTGTTTTCCAACAGGCGGTCGCTCTTCCTGGGCAAACTACACGGCCTACACCTTGCTTATGTTCCCATATATTTGGACATTTCCCTTTTATTACTGGAAAAATAAAGTGAGATGCTTCCCTTCAGTTTAATGCAGTGAGGGACCTCAGTCCAAACCAGGCACTTGGACCGCTCCGACATATAATCCCGAAGGCTCCCAATTCTGGCTGGTGCCCCTCCTGCTCCAATATCAGCATCTGAACTTGCTTCAGGTAATATATGAGGATGTGAGTTATCAGGTTTCCCTTCTAGAGTGATGTAACCGGGCGGGGCTTGGTTTGATTCTCTAACGACCCTTTTTTATATGATGTAGTGAAGGCTTTATTAAGGGCAGCTCAAGTGCTGTTGCTGGAACACCGGGCCCATTAAAATCGATATGACACGGACTAGCCAAAACCATTCTCACCTCTGTCAAGCAGGAGCCAGAGGCCTGGAGCCAGAGGCCCGGTACCATCATCAATACCATCCTCCGGTGGACACTAACTGTCACAACTGAACATGAAGCAAATCCGCACATTGGTATGAAGAGTTTGATTAATAAAATGTCACCTTGCGGCCCCTTGCCCAAATTTACATATCAGTTCACATATTATTTCTTCAGGAACAAACTACATTTTATCTCGCTGCACAGCAAGTGGAAGAGCCCTGAACTCCCCTCAGGTGGAGAGTGCACTGAAATATTTAAGCATTTCCACCTGAAAATGGGAGCCAGCCCCTTCAGCAGGTTTGCCCACGGGTGCGCGTTACCCGTCCTGAGGCCGTAGGTGTGGCTGCTGCACGCATGGTGTCCCTGCCTGTAAAAACCGGCTGCTTTCCCAGCACAGCGGAAACAGGACTAGAACACTGTGAACCAGGCGGCAGCCCCCGCCCTGCCCCCCCCCCCACCGTGTCCCGCCACGGTCTCCACGCCTCCTCGCGATATCTGGCAGGCACAAGTTTACATAGGAATGCCTTATCGCTCACGACAGAGGTGGACAGATGAGGAGGTCAGTCATGGGACTATCAAATATACGCTGTGTAAATTTGTTCTCTAGAAGCACAAATGAGAAACGGAGAAGCCGGGCTTTGGACCCGGTCCCAGTCCGAATGTAAACTAGGCAGGACGGTGGGGGAACCAAGCCCGCCAAGTGCTTTCTAATCCCAGGCAGGTCCATCTTTGAACAGGTAGGGTGACTTAAAGGGTGAGGGTGAAGGTGACGCACCAGTGGCTTTTCCTGGGCAGTGCCCCCCCCAGTGGATTCCACGTTGCAGATGTGACTCACTGCAGTGCTGACTGTGTGTTCTCAAATCGGGGAGGGGTGGCTAACACCGGCACCCAGACCGATCCAGCTCGGATCAACACGTGGTCAGTTTGGGGACAGCTGGTGATGGGTTGGCAGTGGACCTGCAGACACACAGCACAGCAGCACCACATGCGCGCACGCACACACACACACACACACCCTTTGCATGGCTCGCCTGGAGACAGAGAGGAGTGCCCAGGTAACACATTAACCAGAAGTGGGTCAGCGCCGGGGATATTACGGTATTACACATTAACAGACCTGGAGGCTTTGGGAAGCATGAGTCCTTCTGTGCTGTATCTCTCTCCTGAAACTTGTGCTGTCTGTAATCCTACTGAAAAATTAAAGATTAAAAGACAGAATACCTGGTGATTATTGTCTCAGTGTGATCAAAATCGCATCTTGCGTCTTGAAGTATAGCTGACATGATAAACACTCCAGAGAAGAGGAGCAGCTATGTTCCTGGGAGGCGAGGCTGGAGAAGCCCTGCTGGAGGCCCCTTCCAAAGAGACTGGGCTCTGTCCTGTCAGGACAGCGAGGAATCCATTAGGATAACGTCCCGCCTGCCAACGTCACTAGAACTATCACCCGATCTTCTGACATGGTCAACTAAAAATATAATATATACTATCAGCCCTCCCCCCCGGATTTCGATCACCAAAGGAATGCCTTGTCATCTAGTTCCTGAAAGTTTTTCTTTTTACCTTCTCCTCAGGAAAGATATTTGCTCGGGCCTTATCTGTGGTGTCGATAACGGCGCCTTATCCGTGTCCTCAGACACTGGTGATAACCGTGTTTGAAGGATCTCTCAGACAGCCTGTCCACTTCACACCAGGTAGATAGGGCACGCTCTGCCCCGTGGCCCGCTCTGTCCCTGCTCACCAGCACCAGTCTGAATCCTCGACTTCTCAAGGAGCCCTTTTCTGTGCTATCGCTGGGCAAATACGGCGGCGGGACAATGTGGGCCCCATCTGCAGCTGGGGCGGTCTGAGCGGAGAACTCGCAGCACAGTTAGATACACACTCTCCTTCTGAGGAAACAGAAACAGGTGGAGTGCGTCTTGTACTGTACATGCACGAGGAGTGCAGGAATCCTAGACATGTGGAAGCTGTTTACATGAAGAGGCTATCAGACTTCCTTCTGGGTCCCCATGCAATGATTTAACCATTTATGGGGATAGTTGTACCACAGATGCCCACTGCTCTGGTAACCGGTGTCAGCTAGTGGGAGGTAATTAACGGCACACTTGACAATGATTGGACTAATCATCTTGTTAGCATTTAAATTGGGTCGGCTGGGTAAATGTAGGGGATCGTGAATCTAAGGCTTGCTCTCTATTTTGTGGCTTTTTACCCCCCCCCCTCCCCCCGCATTTAAGTAAGCGGGTGTTTGAGGATGGCTTTATCCTGATTTTTGTACTTTATCTGCGAGCTTTCTTAAAGTGGCAGCTACCCAATTTCATATTGGACTTTGTGTGTGCGTTTTGTACTGTTCAATTTTCATTGTTTTGTCCTGTAAATCTATCCCGTCTGTGTAACAAACGCTACCCCCCTGAGCCACTAAACCCGAAACAGCTCAGGGAGACCCTAATCGCCAATTAATCATGAAAACACAAGTTACAAACTAATGATACAATCTCATATTTGCTGTGCATTTTAATCAAGAATCAGAACGAGTTTTTTTTGTGGTGAAAGTCTTTGTTTTGTTTTTAATCTGAGTAATGTAACGTCGACATTTACAGTTAACTTGGGGGTTAACCGGCAGACTTAACGGTCATCAAGAGGAGAAGACCTGAAAGTCAAACGTGAAGACCTGCATGTGAATAGCAGATATAATGGTTGTCTTGTGGTGGTTTTGGTTTACTAGTAGAAATATCTCCTGACTGAAGCGATGCTGTAAGGGTAACCAAAATTGGCTCCCCTGAACATATTTGTGATATCTGTAGGCGGGGGCAGTGGACGATATGTGCCAGGCTGCCTCTGGAACGTGCAGATGGGCCAAGTTATTTTGATGAAGTGTATAATTTACTACAGTTTTTCCTTGTAAAAAATATTGTCATTCTTCATTTTTCGCAAAGATGCATACGCATCCTGCACTATACTATGAAGCATTCTACAAGAATATTCTTTTAAGCTTTTAAGCCCTTTATGGAAACAACATGGCAGGCACAAGTGTTACCCAAAAAGCCTTGCCTCCGTAACATTAATAGCTCCCCTCATACAGGAGTGGAGAACATTCTTCCATAGAGGCACATATTATCTATGTTTTTGTTTGGCCTTTCGCTTAGCAACACCAGGTGGACATAGATCGCAGCAGTTCGATCCTGTTGACTGATGCTGGCCGAAGTCCCTTGACCAAGTGTTGTGGGACGGGGCTCAGAACTTCTGTTGGAGTGGCTGCTCCCAGCTGTCTGTTTACAAGCAATTGGAGAAGGCTCGTAAATGTTTTAACATGAAATTTCACAGAATGACTGAAATATTATTACATTTAATCTAAGAATTGTTCTTCCGTATTATTTTTCTAATGGGAGTTGCTACACGCTGCCTAGTTGCTGTTTTTATTGGGCATTCCCTAGATGAAGATAATTGGCTCTTTATGTGTGGGCCTTTTTGCTCAATAGAAAGTTGGCTTTTCCGAACGGTGAGTATGCAGTGACAGCAGGATGAGCCAATCAGATTTGGGTTTACCTGGCTCCGCCTCGCTGATGCCGCTGCTCCTGGTTAGTCCGCTTTCATGGTAAGTTTGTAAACTACTCAGTGTGATATTTGACACAAAGTAGCATAAATGTCACAAAAAATGGTATTAACTTGATCATTTGGGTGCTCTTGTGGTATACTGTTCTTTAAACAGAGAACTGACACATTTACAAAAAACAAAAACCAAAAGATCGCTCAAAGATATCACTTGGAGGTTATGATTTTCATTGTAAGACGGCACACTCTGCAGAAAGATATTCATTTTATCAAGTCAGTGTCATCCTCTACCAATAGGAAGAACTAGGAGTACATGGACTTTGGCTGTGGTTGTGTGGCTTCAAAGAATGGTGTGCATAGAGCGAGAAACTTCACGGAACACGGGGAGAACATGCAAACTCCTCACACTGATGTAACATTCGAACCCGCAGCTCCGTTTGGGGTGACATTCAGAGCTTCATTGGTAGGGGCTGTATGAAATGCACCCTGACCCTGCACTGGTTAAGCAGATAGTGAATAGATGGCTTCCTCCTCAAAGGAAGGAAGGAAAGGTTACTGTAAATGGCGGTAAGTGCTATGGTGGTCTACCTCAAAGTGATGTACGTAGGGTGGTTCAAGGAGACCCAGACATGCCTGCTGTATTCTCTCTGCTTGCTATATGCCTTATTCTACACCTGAGTATGTTTGTTGAGTTCCTGCTGATGGAGCAGGTGCTCACAGCCCAGCCTATTGGGGCACCTTGATGGGGGTAGCTGTACCAACAGCCCCGGTAGTCAGCCACCCCTGGGTCCCTGCAAGCTGACGCCGTGACTGAAGGAGATGGTCTTTAATGGTTTTTAATGGCACTTAGCTGGTTCCATCCCGATGTTGTAACTTGAAAAAGCAACATAGATTGAGTTGCTTCAGTGGAATCGTCTATAGATGATTTTAAAATGGATATGCCATTGGACAAAATATTAGCTAAAGGGCTAAATGCAGTGAGTCAGGCCATCCAAGGACAGACCTAAGAGCTCCGTGCTGCCCCCCCCCCCACCCCTGTCATCACCCCACATGAAAATAATACCAAAATATGAGATAATTTTATTAATAATTCATATTTCATAGACAAGACACAATGCATAAATATACCTGGCCCCTGATGGCCACCCCAATTAAGATTTTCTGCAGCCAGCACTGAGGTCATCATGGAAACATTAAGGTCACATGTAGATCATTGTACAGTTTATTTATTTTAGCAGACACTTTTATCCAAAGCAAAATACATTTTTTGAGAAGGCTGGTTCCAACAGTGCCTGGATCAACTGCTGGTTAGAGGTCTTGCTTGAAGGCGAAATCTCTCAGCTCACCCTGGGATTTGAACTAATAACCATCCTATCATAGACACGGCGTCCTGATCCACCAGGCCACACTCCACCCTCACGACGGGGCCCATTCATCTGAGGTCGTCACATCAGCTTTCACAAATGCAGATGAACTTTCCCAGGCATCCAAAGTCTCCCTGAGGTATTATCCATAATAATTTAAATAACGGATTGCAAAAAAAATAAAAAAATCACTAAGTGTAAGTCCTTTAATTCAGGTGTGATTTGTAAGCTGCTTTAACAGATGGACAGGGTATAAAAACACTTCAAACTTTAAACAAAAAAAAAAGAAACATGAATCTTTTCTTAAGAAAGCTTTTGTTCGGTGATGATTCCAGATAGTTTTATTTAAACCAAACCTCCTTGAAGAATTTGGCGCGCAACCTGTGGCCAGCGAACATCTGGAAAACATGTCCTTTTTTGCCTTTTAAAACGAAAAGGCCTTTAATGGTTTTTATAATTTAGCATAACGTTAGGGGTATTAGTTTCTGTAATCTTTCATTCATGGGGCCTCACTCGTAAAATACAGTTGTGCCGGGCTGTCAATGGTGACAGAGTATTCGGGCTCCAGGAGCCAAGAACACTGTGTTTCATTAAGCGGTTCAGATAAGGCAACAACAGAGGTATCATTTCGAAGTCCCCATCGCTGAAAAAGATCTTCCTTCCAAAAATTTGTTCATGATGCTGTTTTGCAGGAAGCTTTTTTTCTGGTGCGTCTAATTCTCGGGGTCCAAAGGGCACGCTGCTCTTACACGCTTCGTTAGTGTAACCGGGGCCCGGAGGCTTAGAGAAGCAGACAGATCAGAAGGACACCTTAGGGCTGGAGTGGCCGCCAAGCCGCCGTAATATTCAGCTCAGTCACACCGAGTGTTTCTTGGAGAGACGGGAAAGTTCCTCTGCTGCCACTTTGGCTGCGATTATGTGGCTTCAAAAAATGGCGTGCACGGAGCGAGAAAACATCAGAGGAAAGGAAACTTCTAATCCTGGGCCGAACATGGACTGCCCCGGTGCTGACAGTTTGTGCTGCGGCCTTTGGCCCCTCTGTGTTCCAATGAAATCAGTGCTGCACAGCTACCATTGTCAGTTACTCGGGTCGCTTCAACAAACTCTGCAGAAATGGAGACGAGATTAAAACAAAACATTCCCCCTCTGGGCCAAGAAAAGAATCCTCCTCCAGAATCCTGGGCCACTAACATGTGTCTGAAAGAGGAAAGGGAGAGAAATACTGCGCATTCTGCGCAGCCATGCAGGCTTCTCCCATGCGCCTGCCAACAATGTGAAATTTGTGCAGACGCAGCGCTGGATATCGCAGGCCAGAGATAAATGGACAAATTAGAGGGAAGGGAGTCACCCGGCCTAAGCCCTCGCTCTCTCAGAGTGGAATAAATCTCGAGCCGGGACCCGGTGCCGTGACTGGGATCTCTCACGCTGCCCGGCGTGGGGGCCTGGGACTCCCAGATAAAGCTGTGGGAAGGAGAGGAGTACCCGTCACCGCAGGGGGCCGCCGAGGGGTGACATTACACATCTGCCACGCGGCCAGTGTGGCCCTTGACCCTCTTAGGCGTACCGCTAGGCGGGAAATCACATGACCGGAGCCCGAGGTGATGAGGCTGATGCCGATTGGCTAAAACTCGCGATTACTAATGACTGACGGAATTCGGGCTCCGCCATGCGAGCCAGTAATGTGCATATTCAGGAATCAACCACTGGCTAAGCGGAGTAATGGCAATTGATAAACTGTTTGGAGGTTTGGCCCTCAGACAGTCGCTAGTCAATCCATAAACATGGCCTAGAACCAATTCCTTTAGAACACAGTGTACAGGGCAGTATGGACAAAGTCCAGATTGACAGGTATGTAGGCAGGTATATGGAAAAAAAAACACCTGGCTGATGGCCTCGTCTACAGCTGCCTTGTATTGGGCAGAAGCCTCAGAGTTGCAAGAGGTTCCATTACACAGCTGGGGGTGAGGGGTGGGGCTGGTCCAGTTGTGTGTGAGACAGAACACTGCAAGAACTAAGTATCCTCAAAGAAAACTGAAATTGCAGGCAGGAGCAGCTTCGCTCGCTCTCATTCCCAACAAAAGCATAGATTTCTCAAGCTGTGTTGTGTGGCTCCTTCTGATAGTTACTGGCCATTCACCCTGAGTCACTCTGTTTCTTCCGGCTGTGTCACTCTGTTCCTTCTGGCTGTGTCACAGTGCCTCGATGCTGTGTTGCAGCTCCTTCTGATAGTTACTGGCCATTCACCCTGTGTCACTTTGCGCCTTCCAGCTGTGTCACAGTGCCTCGGTGCTGTGTTGTGGTTTCCTTCGGATAGGAATCCCTGTTGAACAATGTGAATGTTGGTTTCGTAACGTCTGGCAATTAGACTCACAACCAGTAGGAAAAACTGCTCCTATATAAATATTAATTCAAGAGCCAGATTTTATCTAATCAAATTTTGTGTGTGAGTTCCTGCATTCTAGTTACATCTGTCCAAAGATTTTGCCCCGCCAAATGGAATAAGATACTTTTAAACATGAAAAAGACCAGCTGGGATCCTATAACAGTCACGCAGCAAACATTGGTTATATCAGCTCTGCAGGGCAAATTCCATATATTTGAAATTAACTGGCTAGTTGTAAAGTAATGTAAAGAAGAACAATACAGATACACTACTCAACATCAACTTAACAATAAAAATTTGGATTGGACTGGTCAACAAAACTGTCAGTGGGCATTATTCTCTGTCTTCAAGTTTGTTGGGCGAAATCCGGGTCAATACCGAGATGACATAAGGTCTGTTTAGGCTGAAGCCTAAGTATAGAGTGGAATTTGTTTTCATATTGACCTCTTTCAGCCAGAAAATGTCCCGAGTTCAATAAAGAAAAAAACACTTTTTTAGGTGTCACTTTTTAAGAAATAACTGACAACAGAGTAGCTGCTGGGCGCTAATACCGCCATTTAAGTGAATGATGCAGAGTTACAGCCACAGACTGTCCCTTAATCTGAGCACATAACCATGAAGCTAAAAGCCTTTGTTGTGACCAAGTCTGATATTGACATAACGTGTATTAGAGGTGAAATGTGCTGTCTCCAGGGTTACCGGATAAATGCTCTCCTGTGAGGATATGGAAGGGAATCTCTGATAGGGCATTCCACCCAATTAACCACTACAAGGAACATTTGATCTACTGACAACAGGTTGGTGTGGATGCGTGGGGCTTGGAGGGCGTAAGATTAATGGGTTTGGATGCTAGCAATACCTCACAGAAAGAAAAAAGTGATCTGTCACTGTTTTCGTGTTTGTTCTCAGCAGGTCAATGGGGATTGTGAGAAATCACAATAATTTGCACAAGTACAGTCACAGTTACAATCATTTTGCACAAGGCTGTCAAATTGTGACAAAAGGATGCCGTTTGCAAATTATAAAAGTGGCAGAATTCGTCGATCTGGTAGTGCAGAAAACCTTCTATTAGGTAGCCTTACTACCTAAAAATGGAGAGTTATGGCAACGTTTGGGAAACAGGCTTCTTGTAAACAAGTCCTTTTGCTCTTCTTGTAGGTTATGATATGTGCTGTTACTGCTCTCTGAGTGCTCAGGCAGGATCATCTATTTGGTGCACAGGGATGGATCCCTGATTTGCTTGGCTCCCTCCCGCCCACGCAGAATGCTGCGCTCTTGGCTGCACTTTTGCTGCTCACTCCCAGCGGACCGCCTGCAACATCACCTCTCCGCGAATACGGTCCGAGATGATAGTGGCATTCCAATTTCGTTTTATAACAGCAGAAGACTAAATCCCATCTCTAAGATTAAATGTGGGGGCGTGGAGGGTGGAGATTTTGGGAAGGTGGAGCGTTACCCCAGCACCCCCCAAACACACCCACGTCTTGTGCACATGCATTCAGGCACTTTGGAGAATTCTCCATTTGCAACATTAGAGGGATTAGCTCTTTATTACAGGGGAGGGTTTGGGGGGGGGGGGGGTTGGCTCCAGAGGTTGGATCAATACAAATAACCTTCAATGCTGGGGTGGATTACCCAGGCCTGGGGTTGTGCAAAAAGAAAACATTTGGACACATGTTAGCCCGATTCCGATCTAAAAACCTTGGAGGAGCTGGCTGATTGGGGGCAAGGTCCATGTTTAAAGGACCTATTGATCAAGAAACAAAGCAGTAGAAAACTGTCAAATGTCCAGATATCTGCAAACAATCAGGACCCGTTTGATTGATGAGGCCACAATAAATAAATTTTGCTGCAGTGAATTATGGGACAGACACATGTGACTCTTAATGTGCGTTGCCGTGAGACCGACGCCTCGTGGCTGGAGATGCATGTTTCTACTTTGCCTGATATATTCAGATTTATGTGTCTGATATCACTGAAGTATTTCAGACTCATTTCTCGTGTTTTCTTTTTCTTTTTCTTTTATGTCAGTTGTCTCATCCTATCTTGTGCCTTTTGGTTCCATATTTTTGTTTAAATAAATAAGGTGGTATTTCAGCTTATTTTCTGTAGAGCAAAGACAGCGAAGTGTTAAAGGGCGGGTAGGGGAGAGCACCAATCATGTTGTGTTTTTGTTAGAAATAAAGCAGCAATGGGTTTCGATTAGTAATTAACAGCCAGGCCACAGAGGGCCCCAGATGCAAGCTTCGGACAGCGCTGATGAATGTAAGATGAAGGCTACCGACTCTTGGACGGAGCTGCCGGCAGTAATATCCAGCTGGAAGTCATCTGACACTGTCCGTGAGGAAATACTGAAGCCAGGGGCCGCTCTGCTTGGGTCAAGCTCCACTTCTCTTTCAGTCAAAAAATGTCCCTCCTCTGCCAGACTGTTGGGATCCACGTGGCCAGCGGTTGGATTGTTTGGGGGTCCGGGGACTATGCCGAGAAAAGGCCTCACCTCGGTGGGGGCAGCCTCGGGCTGACAATGAGACGGCATGTATCCTTGGACTCCGGACCCCCCTCCACTCCCCCCACACACGCATGCCGGGGCCCGTGCCCAGGAAAATATGCCAATGAGCCATCTGCCAGCCGGCCCCTCGACGGGCCAATGAGAGAGAGTCGCTTCAGCCAACCGCTGGGTTTGCATGCGACTGCATAGCAACTGGAAGGTGGATGGGGGGAAGCTACAACTGCGTGTTCATTGGCTGCTAGGGAGACTTTGGTGCTCGGGTAACAGGTGAAGCCGTCAGAGCCCATGCTGGGGACGAGGCTCGCCTGTGGCAGCCAATGACAGTAGTCCGTTGTGAGAGATGAACCTAGATAAATATAAACGCTGCAGAGATCAGAATGCCTGTGTCGGGTGCCCGTTCTCCCACAGGAGCCCGACCTCAGTCGTGGTGTGTTATCGACTCACCCTGATTTTAATGAAACGAGAAGTTCAAACATGCTCCCAGCCCACGGGGAAGGGTCCGACTGATAAACGGCTCGCCCTTTAACAGGCCCGTCAGAAAATAATTAAACTGGGCAAACAGGCTTCGGACAAAGCCGCAACGGCGGCCTAGCGCCATTCACTACCATTATCAAGCTGCGAGGATTATGAATCGCTCTGAAATTGAGCTATGTAGATTTAGACTGTCTTATGAATTGGCCCTATTTACACCGGCCGATCATCCCGGTGTCTGAATAGATGGGGTATAAAGGTGCGCTTTTTTTATCTTATACAAGCCAGATAGGATTGTCTGATCATAGGTCACTGTCTGCTGTAGGACTCGTGAGCATCTGAGCATTACATCATCCACAACCGGGCCGCAGCCGCGGGCTTAAACATTCACAGCGAATGATCTCAGTGTAAATGCCGGTAACAGCTTCAAGCCCGGGTCAGCCGCGCGGGCCGGGTCCCCGCACTCAGTCTCGGACGCCCGGAGCCGGCGTTTGTTTGGCAGCTCCGTTCGTGGAGAGCCACACGTATCGGGGACTCGGAGACGCGCTCCAGCCGGACTGATCCGGTACGCTTCTTCCCCTGGGGCGTTTGTGTTGCTCAGGCGTCACGTCTGCAGCATTTCTCCTGCTGACCTGTGACGTGCGCGGTGAGCCTATGAGACATCGCCGTCTAGCCGGGCCCTGCAGGACGGTCTCGTCGTCAGACCCGCTCCTCGAGGGTCACGGAGGCCTTGTGCAAACCGTGTGCCCTTTGTGCTGCCAGATTGTAGGCCTCCCTTTCGCGGCTTTTTGTTTTTGCCTCATTTCAGCCCCCCTCCCTACGAACCCAATGATCTGAGCCCCCCCCCCCCCCCCCACCACAATCGTGGAACATAGGGGGTTTAGGTCAGGCTCTTCTTGAGGATCTGGTTGTAGCTAGCTGACGCCAGGCATGTGTTTGCGTAGGGGCCAGCCGGTTCACGGGCCACCTGCGACTCCGTGCGCCACGTCGAAGGGCACGCGCCGGGCTCTCCTGGTTCACGGTGACATGTTTGCTCGCACATTGTTGTCCCAGCCTGGAGACCCCCTTACCCTCTACTGCTGCAGGGTGTGTTCAGTCGCTAATGCAAAGCAATAGGGTAGAGGTCAGTTTCGCTTGCAGGGACACACTCACTTTGTAACCGATTTCACAGTTGGGCTTCTGAATGGCAGGTCTAGGAAAAAAGCCAGACCATCCTGACTACAAACATTATAGAAAGACCTTTTCCATATCAACTGGCCGTGAATGCAACGGCCAGCATGGCTGTTATTTATGTTAGCAATAGGAGAAATGTAAAAAGCTGTCCGCTCTGACTTCGTAAGTCTGATAAGGAGGATAACGAGGCACTTTAAGGAGCCAGGTTGTAGCTATTTTTCCATACATATGTTACTTAAAACAATATAATGACATATTAGGTGAAAAGCATTGCATATATTTGGTGAAATATATTACAGTGTCAACTGTTGGTCTGTGGTGGCTTGTAAATGATACAGCTATGAGTATTAGATTTCAAATCCGAAAGTGATGTTTCAAATAAATTCTAGCTCCAGAAAGTGCTTTACAGTAATCCACAGGGATTACAGAAAATAATACTCCTTCTCTAGAGTAATAGTTAGAGTACATTTACGTAAAGTAGCCAGCTTTCATCCCTCCAGTGTCAACAACAACACATCCAGTGAGGTCTGCAGTGGTCCATACCCGTAGAGCAGCAAAGGAAAGGTCCTGTTCTGGAGAGCATTCATGTCCAAAGACGGGGAACTGCAAGCAGACTTTTCCTAAAAGCAACTTGCCGGCACAAATATCTCCAAACTGCACTTGCTTGGACCTCAGGAATAATCACACAGATGAAAAACTGCATACATACAGAGTTGGGGCCAAATTCGAACCTGAAGCCAAGGAGTCGTGATATAACAAGGATACCCAATAAGCCACCATGTCATCCCAGCAGCCTGTTCAGTGTCACATGCTGCTTTCACGTTTGTGAAAGAAAAGAACTGTCCACGGGAAATATTTCCTAAATACAACTTTCTTAATGCAGGTCCTGGCCCGGTACCTGCGGACGGGGCCTGCCAGAACAGGAGCACTGCTCCAAGGTGCACTTTCGCGGACATCCGCGGCCACGTGGTGAGACACTGGGCCTCTTGTTCATGCAAAAAAAAGAAAAATTAGGAATATCTCCATTCTCCAATCAACAGTGAGATCCAGACGGGCCAAAGGAGGTAGCCTTCCCCACAGCGCGCATTATCAGATCATTCTGAAAGCCCTCCAAGGTGGCCTCCACGGCGATCGCCGAATGCTGTCATGCGGCTTTGCCACGCGGAAAAGCAGGCAGCCAGCGGGGCTGGACCCCTAACGAGAACAAAATGTCAACTCAGCATTTTTCAAATTTCCACGGGACTGATGAGTAAGCAGCAGAAACGATCCCATATAAATATTACAGCCTGTGTTTACCGGGATTTTCAACAAAGGGCCAACGCCAGAAACAGAGGAGCAGCGGGAGAGGGGGTAATCGGCTTGATCAGGATCGCAGTGCGGGGGATTCGGGTGACCCTTGCCACCAAAATGTGGAAATGGCTTTTATTTCCGCAGGGGGCACTGGGCGCACGCTCGGCTCTTCTCTGGAGGACAGCAGGAGCTACTTAGGAAGTCAATCAGCGTTACGGCTCGCAAAGCCTCCCACCATTAAGCGCACCGCACCTCCGGAACATCCCAGCGCGGCACATCTGCGTGTAATATTCCGGAGCCGCCATTCCAGGCGGCCACAGGAAATCGGTGGAGCCGCTTCGCGGTCGAGGGACCGGGCAGAGAGGCATTGGCGCGGAATGCCGAGGCCTCCAGCGTAGCCGACGGCAATCGACAGGAAGGGCACTGCTGCCCGTGGATGACAGATACAGCACTGTGCGAAACTGGGCACAGGAAGGGGCCTGGTGTGCGTCCACTTGGACCGCAATCAGGCCACAGAATTTGCAGAGCTCTGTGTTTAGCTAACTGGTTTTTAACTTGTCTAAACAATAGCAGCTCTTGTGTTTGAGCAGAACGATCAGTTCCCTCTCCCAAGACCTCAGTCCCCTCCAATCCTAACTTCTTAGCTGATCTGACACCTGTTGCCAGATGACCTCAGAATGAGACCAACACGCTGACCACGGGCGCTTTTCCACCGCACCCGGTACCGTACTTTTGGTGCTTAAAGAAAGTACTGAAAGTACGGCACTTCAAGGTGTTGGTTTTCCGCTGGCGTAAAAACTGGCACCGGCACTGAATAAAAGTACAGCGTGAGGCGGGGTGTTTAGTAGTAAATTTGAAAAATGGCTGCAGTATACAGCTAGATGATGTTGGATTTTAAATCTAAGATCACATGTTATGCACAAGCAGTTCTTACATCGCTAGTCAGCTACATTAAGATCAGACTCAGACTAACTCTATGCCTTTGTACTGTACGGACATTATAGCACAGAGGGTTAAAGTTTCGCTAAAAAGTTTTATTTCATTCTTAGCTAACTTTGCAATTTTAATGATTATTCGATTATCCAATATATGTTTTTGAAATCAGTTTAAAATTTACCTCCGCTGCTTTTGCATGAACGCTGCATGTGTTCTCCGATACAATCGTCATTGCTATTTAAATAACTCCTAGACAGGTTTGTGAGAAATTTATGTTAACTAATTTTTGCTTTATAAATACCCCAATATTTATTACAGCAAAATCACATCGCTATATTTGGAAATTCTCCAATACCGTGCTGACCTATTATATTAAATAAAATATAAAATTTTTGTTATATGTTGTTGTATCTGTCCTTCCGACCAGATCGCCATTTTATTTTTTGTTTATTTTTGTTTTCTGAGTTTGCAACTTTCTTCAAGACAGCGGTTGTATTGTGATTCAAAATAAGGCTATTTGCATAACCAATCGACAATAAAAGAGTTTCAAGTTTCACACAAACGTACCGAAGTACCAAAGAAGTACCCCAACTGGTTTGGTACTTTGGTATTGTAACTTTTGGTACTGGTACTCGACTGAAAGTCAATGGAAACCGGAAAGTACCGGAAGTACTGTATGGTAAAGTATGGTTCTTTGTGTGGTGGAAAAACGCCCCAGGATACAGGGTCGCTGCTACACTCTACATCACAGTGTGGGCCTATCTTTGTTCATCAGAGGCTGGACTGGCTAAGAACACATTGCATGATGCTGCTGTTAAACCTGAAATGGGTTAAACCTGAAACACTGTCACTCCCAATAATGTTGCCTCCAGTCGTCTTCTATGAGAGCATATCCAGTACTGGGTAGTGGTTCACAGGGGGTCTATCCAGTACAGGGATGTATTGAGATGCCAGTTCATGCACAGAACATGCACACCCTAATCCCAGCTACGACACCCTTAACCCCTACCCAGTCCTACCCTTAACTATAAGTAACCAAACAAAATACAAGACTACTGGCATTTTTTTTTTTTTTCTTTTTATTGCATTCATAGATTTATATAAATTTCAGTTTCTCCTTGTCAGGACCAAAAAAAAGGTCCCCATAATGTAAAAGTAATAGGTTTTTGTCACATTGTGAGGACATTTTGTCCCCCAATATGATACATACATGACCCACACACTCATAAAACACAGAGGCATGATTCAAACCCAAAACAAGTGTGAGGCAACAGTGCTACCCACTGCACCAGCATACCTCCCGTTATTAAATTTAATCCTTAAATTAATAATAGCCGCAGTGAGACCCATATTGCTGTAATTCTGACTGGCTCTGGGGCATGCTGTAAGCTTGCAGAGAAAAGCACACGGGGCAAGTTTAGCCGGACTCCAGTGGATCCAGTATCTACAGCAGGGACCCACAGCTGTTCGTTTTAACCGTGGGTTCTGATTTCCCTCGGGTACCACATATCACGTCTCCGTAACGGCTCGAGTGAGCGTGTCCCTTGCAGCCCTATCACACATTTCTGTGTCCAGGCTGTGTCTTGTGCATCTCGACGATGAATTAGTTCTGGTCAAACCAAAGGCTCCCTCTGGACTGAGCAGTGGGGTGGAAGGAGGCTAAACTGGTTCAGTCCAGAAATTTTGATCCTTCTGGTTCAGACAAGCCATTTGCCCACAGACACCGGGCACAGAAGTGCCTGGGCCGACTGACCCTTGGCCCGAATAGTTGCACACACATTCTGCAAAAAGGCCTGACTCCTGCACGGGGCCGCCCACCCACCATGCCGCTATGGGCCCGCAGAGTGGCACTGAGATATCATCGTCATGGGGACCCCGCCTCCAACTTGAGCAACTCCGCTGCGCATAAGCAGTGCTTGTCGTGTGCAGGTGTGCTGCTTTGCCTCGCGGGGCGATCTCGGCCCGCAGCCCTCTCACCTCCCCCTTAGTGCGTCCGAGGTCTGCTTGGATGCAGTGGCCGCTCGTCGTGTCTTTCTGACAACGGCGCAGTAAACAGAGACAACGCAAACAGGGGCCTGCTGAGGTATGTCTGACTCTGATGCCAGCCCGTCCGCCGAGGTCCGGCTGGGGGACGGGGCCTGACAGGGAGAGGGTTTATCCAGTCTGGCCAGACGCCTCCGGGGCCCTGGGGCCCTCCCGCAGAACTGGTGGAGAGTTCAGACGGCAGGGCCGCACCAGGCCACACGCTCCCCGATTGCTCAACGCCCCCACATCGAGGCAACGCCGGGCCGCCTCTGATCGAGGACGCAGACAGGGAGCATGCTGGATAGAGAGCTCTGTTGCAATGGCCCAGTTTGGACCACGTCGGAGAGGCCGTTTGTCAGATAGAAATGGGCGAGCGGAGCCCCAAGTGTGACAGAGCACTGGAATGAGCCACGTGGCATGTGCTGCTGGGCACACACTCAGTCACACACACACACGCACAGCGATGCCTCAGTGCACGCACACACGCACGCGTGCCAACATGCACACACGTTCACTTAACATCTACATACACACACGTGCACAGTCCCAGAGGTAGAGACACTGCGGGGCTGATCGGCTCCAATCTGCAGCCGGAAAGCGGTGATGTGGTGGCCACATTCACTCAGAGCTCCTAGCTGCTAACAGGTCCACATAGAGAACATCCAGTGTCTCGCACACTGAAACGAGAACTGGCCATACGTTTCCAGTGGGGAAAAGTTCAAAGAGGGTTTCATTTTGAAACACCTCCTGGCCGTCAGAACAAAAGTCATAGTGGCGGTAGCTCTCAGATCTAAAGGGAGTCTGTTGGAGACAGCAATGCGTTTAAACCTCTTGTTCCAACTGATAATTGATAGCGTCTTCCCCTGTGCAATTGAGAAAGCCCGTATACATTGGTAAACATCCTAACTGGTAGCTTGCTCAATCGCCCTCTCTGTTTCCCTGCTTGAGTGGAAGACAATGGACTGTTAGGTGGGGGGTAGGGGTGGTGTGGATCCAAGTGAAGACACATCCTCATCTTGCTCTTCCTGTCTTCCCTGGAACCTGAATGTCAGTCATAGATTTTGTAGGTTCTCTCTAGCCAGCGTACTGTCACCGCTGGAAGTCTTTGCTGCCTTGTCTCTGGGGACGATTGGTTAATCTTACAAGTTAATCCTCCATTCTTCATGAGGTTCCTCAGAGCAAAATTCTGTGTCTGTCTGTTTCAAATGTGTTTCATAAGAGACCAAATGCATGTTCTGAATAATTAACCTTTTGGGCACTTCCCCTTAGGTAATAATTTTGCTATAGGGGAGCTGTTCATCAAATACATTTTTGCACTGTTTTTCATATACTGATTATGTTTATTTAGGTACATTGCATGCAGATATTTCTGCATTTGATGGTTTTCAACTATACTTAACAAAGGGAGGAGCGTGCCTGGGCCTGTACTCAGAGAGCACCTGAACAGGCCTTTAGACAGAAGGACCGACTGAATTTTTGAGGTCGGTCCAGGTTGAAAGCCGGCCCTGAATACTGCATCAAAGCGTAAACACTCTGTCAGTGCTTCAGGACTGGCCTAGACAAACCAGAAACTCATAACTCCATCACCCCACCCCTCAGAAGAGTCTGTGGGGGGCCAGCTGCCTCCTACCCCTTTGCCAGGATCCCCAGAATGAAACATATTGGCCAATGAAAGCATTAGCATCATTATATTCTGAACATCTTTATACCATCAGGCCAGCCCTGATCCTTCTTTGAATGGATCATACATTTGAATGTATGTCAGAGGAGTGACAAGCTCAGAGTTTCACTTACAAAAAAATGTATGGGTCAAAACCACTAGAGGAGGCAGGACGAAGACTCCTGATTGGTTGGTCCTGCCTCCGCTAGTTGCTTGGACCCACATCCTCTACTATCTGATTGGTTATCTCTCTGAACCAACCATTTTTCATCTGCCATCACAACATTTTTGTGTAAGTAAAACTCCCATGAGCAAGGGACAACCATAAAATGACCATTTATAAAGATTATAATAATATGATGGGGAGTGCAATGCCATGCTTAAAACCGTCAGGTTCTGTAGCCTAATGGTTTCAGGTTATATTCCCAGAATGGTACTTGCTGTGCTAAGCAGCAGGATAATAAATATTCCTCTTGCTGTTCCTATTTCTGTATTTTATGATGGAATTATTACATCTCGATATGCAAATCCTCCAGTTGTTAATCCACGCTGGGGGTTCCAGTATTTGGCACAGGTGGGGAGGCAAGCAGCCACCCTTTGAATAGAAATTAGGAAACTTCCCCTTGTTTGACCTTTATCAAGGAACTTTTCTGTTTGGGCCAAGGGGGGGTTGGGTTGTCTAATGTGTGCTGGGGGTGCATCCTGTGTGACAGGGTGCCCTGCCCCCCATTTAACAGTGTGCCATTGAACCGTTTATTACCCACAAGCCCCTGTCAAACATTACCTGGCTGTGCTTGCACCCTCCAAATATAAAAAAGGCAGCACGGTAGTTCGGTCGCTGTTGTTTTAGCAAACGATAAATTTGGCTGTCTCTTGTGTAACCAAAAATCATTGTGAAGAGGAAGAGATGGGAAAAAGACCCAAATTTATTGGTAACAGGGCCTCCATAATTCATGCACAGTTAAATGACTGTCCCCCATCCAAGAACCTGGAACAACAGTTTCTCCTCTAAGTAATCTGTCACCAGTGTGTAATTTGGGCTTTGCTGCCAGAAAATGAAGACACATCGCGTCTTCATGCTGAAGCTTCGCGCTTTAATGAGATTTATCTTTATATATTCTCTGGGTGCTGAAGGAGACCCCTCATGGATTCTCCCCGGGTGAGGACTCGTCTGTTTGTCACAAGGTCGTCTGCTATCCGGGCTCCTTCAAACCCCGGCAGGTCTTCAGCAGGGAGGTTCTCCACGAAGTCAAGCTTCCTTGCACCGCAGAGGGCCTGTGCGGAACCGAGGGCGCCCCGGGGATTCGATCGGGTTCTCCTGCAAGGATGGTTTCAGCTCTCGGCCTGAGGGGCTGCATGCGTGCCACGGAGCGGGGCGTCAGGCAGGGTGGGCAGCTATGCGGGGGGAGGCGTCGCCTCTACCAGCCGCCGTCTCTCCGCGGCACGATTTACTGCACTTGGCACGTCCCCGGGCCTGCACGGCCGCTTTATCTCCTGCCAGAGCAGCGGGCGGGGTGAGTTCGGGACAAGTGCAGCCTTAAAGGAATTAGTTGATCTCGGCCATAAAGTGAGGCGAGCTGTAACCTCCAAGGGCGAGACAGTGCCTGGCCCCGCCAGGGTGCCATTCACAGGGTGCGGATCCACCCGTGGATTACACGACACCTCCGGTGTGAAGTCCAATGTCACGCCTGGCTCTGCTGTCTCCATGACAAGGGCAAGTAAAAAAAAAAAGGGAAAAGGTGTGGCTCAAGGTGGCGCGGCACGGATGTGATTGGAAGTGGCCTCATTCCCCCATAGTGCTAAACGGGCTGAAGAACCCAATGCTGTGTTCATATTTTTATTACTCTCCAATCTCGTATTTGCTGTTTATCAGGAGCAGGGAACGGGCCTCCCAGCAAGTCGCAACAAGTGGAGCATCAACATCGCAAATGTGAGAAGGTGGCTGCAGGGTGGCGTTTCTTTAAAGGGGTATCGGGGGAAAAAATGAATAGAACCTGGAAGCGACCCAGTCTGCGGGATGGATTCGTTTAACCCAATAATTCATGTCAGATTTGTCGAGGTTGAGCATGACGACGTCAGGCATAAATCTCTGCGCTAACTCGAGGCAGGTTTCCGTGCTGCGGGCCCGCGCATGCCGCGGGTCAGAGTGCCGGGCCGTCCGCTCACACATGCGCGCGTCGCTGCCAAACAGCCCAGTGACAGCTGAGCTCCTTCCAGCTGATCAGGATCGCATGTGCTGCGTGTTTTTTTCCCCTGGCACAGCAATGATTGATGCAATTTTTTTTTTCCTTTCTCTTTGCTTGTCATGCATAATTACGTACAGTTTTATCGCCCCATCCCTTCATGCATTCTGCTATAGCATTTTCCACTGAGATAATAAAGAAATCGAATATATGTTCAATATTTCATAAATTTTACAACATTTTACCGGACATTATGTCTGACTAAGCTTTCTGTCTTCCAAAATCTAGTCCTGCTTTCCCTATTGCATGACACAGTCCCTTAATCACTTCAAGTCACTTCTTTTATGCACTTCAACATTCAGTGCTTTAGACATGACGATTGCATATTTGTGCATCAGTCACATGACCTCAGACTTTATTAGCGTGAGGGTTAGGGTATATTGAAACTTTGTCCGCTGAGGAATCCTGCTTCCACCACATGGAGATAAATGCCTGCAATGGACTCACTGGCCAGGGAGACACGGCTTTCACTAGTGAGGTTAAGACATGCTGCCGTTACAGAAGAAGACAGAGTGTCTGTTGTTATGGTTAATTATTCTCACACACTATTGGCTCACTTTCTGCAGTGGGAAGATCTTGTTTTTTGACACAATTTTGAGAATCAGCTAACTCGACCTTTTCAAACTGCCCCATCATGTAAACTGCAGGAGCGAACTGTCACAATAAATTGAGCGGGCAGAAGAACGTGAAGTACAAACCCACGCTGCCTGGGCTACTATCTATTACCATGGGCCCGTCTCCCTGCTGTCTCTGACAGGCCCGGGACACTGTAGGTGCCTCTCCGAGACGTCCCGGTCGGCGTGATAACCAGAATCCAATGCGCAAGTGGTATCTTGATAACCCACGTCACGTTCAGGAGGTGCAGAAAGACCAGCAGGCTTCTGTGTGCTGTCAGTGGGTCCCTTTTGGGCGGATGTGTGTTTCTCTGATCTTCTCTTACATCTCATTGGACGTGGCTCAGGGCATATTGGGCCAGTCCTGGCACCTGAGATGTGGCCTAAAGTGAGTCTTAATCTCTATTTTTAGTTACCAGATAATTTCCTTCACATATAAATAAAACGGTTTCAGGAACTGACAACTTGCCCTCCGTTTCACAATTTTGGAGCCGCTAGCCCTCTTCAGAAGGTTTTCCTTTTATTTGTTTTGAAGATGGATGGAGAGCATTCAACCGCTTGCCTCCCCCATACTCTGACTGTTATGAAAATGTTAAGAGGAGGACTAGATGATGGTAAAATCCACACTGGGAATTATATGAAATCGTTGGCTTGTTATCCTTACGCCTGTGAACAGCATACGAAAATACTTATTTTATTAACGTTACTTAGAGAAGCAGAACAGCCTAAAAGCACAACATATGAAACCAATGAAATTTCCCTTTAAGACGGAGGTATGGGTTGGACTGCAAACAAGCGTACACATCGCCGTCTTGGGACTCAGTTTAGCACTCATGAGACGCCATTGGCTCGCTGAAAATCCCCACGATCTCATCAGATATCCAAACAGCCTTTCTGATTCATGCATCTGTGAGCTACACAGGAATAAGGCTGTAGCTCCAGCTTACTTTTGCTGTTATGTCAAAACACAATGGATAGAAAAAATAAAACATCCTGTGAGCAGAACAAGCGAAAACTTAAAACACTCGATGTTGGGTGTGAGTTGAATATATGAGGGACCTTAAACAGCCTGACGGAACACGGTCAGGGCCTGGCCCCAGAGGGAGCAGCTTTGGACGGCAAATTCAAGTGAGTAAGCCAGCAAACCTGTCACAGCAATGCCCCCCGGTGATGGGCTTTAATCCCTAATGGATAGCTGCAGGACAAGGCTGTTGACAAGATGGCCCGCGGCTCCCCAGTGCCGCTACAAACGCCTACTCCCAACCCCCAACCCACCCCTGCCCCCCTGCCTAGCTAACTGGGACCTTATCTATCAGTCTGTCTGTGAGACAGAGACAGCAGACATTCAGAGATCGCAGTTCCGTTTGGGAATTTTTCGGGGGAGAGGAAAGGGGCAGCGAGCATGTCAGGGAATCACCGGCATCTCGGCCGGAGTTAAACTGAGACGTGTTAAGAGGCACCTGCAGCCTCGGCAGCTGCTGAGGACATAAGGTGGCGAGCGTTTTGTCAGGCGTGACAGAAGCCCCAGGACTCGCCGCGAGGTCACGGCACGTCGGCCAGCGAGGTCTCCGCACGCGGTGAGGACCCTTCACCCTCATAGAAGGCTGCTCAGGAAGTCATTCTCGGGGGGCGGGGGGGTAATCAGTTACTTCTGACAAATTTACATTTATTTAATTAGCAGATGCTTTTACCCAAAGTGATGTTTAATTGGCTGGTCCTAAGAGAAATTAGGGTTAAGAACCTTGCTCAGGAGTATAACAGTGAAATCACTCTGCCATCATAGACACAGTCATGCCCGGCTGAGCGACACAGCACCCCAAACAAAACAGCAGAGGAACAAGGGTTAATTTGTTTATGTTGCCAAAGACAGCACTTTCAAGATGCACTTCAAGCCCACCCGGCAGCCCCCCGCCCCCCTGCAGAGCAACAGTTTTGTTTCACGTTTGTAGACAAGGGCTTCAGTCTGTGCCTTGAGTGATAAAAAGGTAATAAAAGCCATGGGTGGAGTCCAAGGCATCAACAGCAAGACAAGCAGGATCCAGCCCTAATCTGTCTGACCCCTCAGGGGTGGCCAGGTTCATGATCTCCCTGATAACCAGCGCTGATAACACAGCCTCAATCACATGACCCACCCCAGCACTCAGAGCTCAGCTATGTAATCATATTCTAATTCCACCAGAGAAGAAGGAATCAACATTCATTACTTTTTCGCTTTGTCTCAAGCATTTATCTGATTATATGGCTAATTATATTATATATAAAATCATGTCTGATTATAATTATATATTATAATCTAATTAAAAAATTCAAATTTTGTCAGCACCTAAACATCCTGAGTGAGGTGGCTTGTCAAGACTGACCGCTTCACAGCTGCCAGCACAGCAGTGAACACTAAAACGCAGTGTGATGCCACTGGCACAGCTGGACTCACTGCACATGTCTACTGCTGATCCAGTGCTGGCAGCTGTCCCTCACAGGTAGCAGGGAACGAGGCATCCAGATCATTTTATGGCTGGCCCCCTCGAGATGACAGCATCTGACGTGTGCGACCAACACGTTGAAATCGAGAAGATAAGCATCGCCGCTATCTCGTTGTCTGACGTCCTTTCTGATGGTTGCGGAGCTGCCCTCTTTCCTTGTGCCCTGTTTTCCATTAATCTTCACTCATTTTGAGGCAGGGGGCCGGGGGTGGGGCAACAATGTAGTGCAAGTTGCTATAGGGGTGACCCCCCACCACCTGAACCCCTACCATCTCCTGAGACTGTGTATCTATAGCGCCTAGCAAGTCTAAGGCATCGCCATTTGTTACATCTGACTCTGCATGCCTAACATATGAGCTTTTCCTCAAAGCAGTTCAGGCAGTTCTAGCTTCTCCCTCATGTATGTTAATCTGAGCAATATCTGGAATGTCCCTGGGCTCTGGTCATGCTTGATATTTTGCACAGTAGAAGCTGGATCCTTGGCTCTCTGTTCCCGAATGTTGCGATAGCGAGTCTTTTGGTTGTGGCCCTATCTCTTTCAGCCTGTTACCCTTTCAGACTGTTTTCCACCAGCGGGTCAGCAGGGACTGGACAACGGGAACCGTTACCATGGAGATGTTTCACATTCGATATTTAGGGCACAATTTTGTCACCATCGGCGATGCAAAAAGTGCGTGACCACCATGCACGTAGTACAGCGGTGGCCCTGATGCGGGGTGCAGATACACCCTGGGGGTGTCCCCTCTGTGCTTGTCAGGACCTGTGGGGTCCGATCTGTGGCTGAGCAATTTGGGGGGGTCAGTGTTGAGGGTTCAGCCGCAGTGCACTCTGCCTCCTCGTGCTACGGGGCCTTGCACAACTCCCAACGACACCCCAGGCGGACATAACTCCCCCAAACTCGTTTTCCTGATGCGACATGATTGTTTTCTTTCCACCCCAGTGCTTAATGCACATATTGTGAAATCGTCGCTCCCAATAAATTTACGGTACCTTTAATTTGGAGAGGCGCAGTGCGAACCCCTGCCCATTCCGCCACGCGTCGGGATGAGTCAACAGCGAGATGCGGCTGCCTTGTCAGAGCGGGTTCGTGGCGAGCGTGACTGTCGTCCACGTTGGCCCCCCGTTTTCACCTTGTGGGCCCAGCCAGAGCGAGCCATCCCGGACCAGATTACCGCTGCATTCGCCGTCGCTCACGTGGGCCGGCCGTCTCAGTGCTGAATCAGTGTATCTGCCGTGTGGAACGAGCCAATGTGGGTGAAAGGTCGCAGCGACGGGCGCTTAGCCCTCGCCGCCAATGTGCAATGCGCTCTTGTAGGCTTCAGTCCCTGGAGAATACTCTGCATCTGACTGGGACTCTGGGCTCAAGGTCGACCTGTGGGGTCCGGCGTCAGCGCTGTGACCTTTGTGCAGAGGTCACGCAAACACCATTATGTCACTTTTAAAGCGACTTAAAAATCAGGACAAGTCAAAAGACATGACTAGATCAACTCAATAGACATCTCCTAACTGCTAACCCTAATCAGGGTTGTGAGATACTATTATTTCCATTACATTTCTTTCATTGTAACTTATTAGTATTAATATTAATGAATACTAATCACAGATCAAATTAGTACATTTATACCTGTTGCAAAGAGCCACTTTGTTAGGTGGAGCACAATTGTTGGATTCAGTTGTGATGTCAACTGTATAACTTCTCTTTATTGTGAAATTAATGACTCGTTATTGTTATTTTCGTACTCCTCATTTTTTTCTATTTTGTAAAGATTCTGAACATTCACTTAGACTCCCAAGGAAGCATCAACCAAATGCATGACACATAAGGAGCCAAGCAAGGAGTCAGTGAGCAGGTTACCACTGACTCACACACACAACCTCGATCAGCCACACAAGCATCATCAGAGACCTGACTCCCACTTTTTATGGGGTATGATGTCACTTTAGATAATATAGCGAGTGTAGAATATATTTGGCCTGGTCTGTTTTTCCTTCAATGTTTTGCCATATCATCCTCAAACTGGAAATGCCCAGCAGTTCACAATGGTTTCCTGTGACTCATCAGTAAATCTCATGTGGGCCAGCGGGCCCGGTGGGTGGAGTGGGCAAGGGGAAGATTTAAAGTTCAGCACGTAATCAGGGTTTGAAGTTTTTATAGCCCCACCATTGCATTCTTATCTGGGCCGGGCTGCGTCTTCTGTTCCTCCATTGACTGGACGCCACCAGAGGTGGAGCCTTGAAGTTGACCTTGCCCCCCCCCCCCCCCCACACACACACACACATACCCACTTAAATATGCACACCTTAAGAAGACCACATGAGGTCAAGAGGTCAGGGCATCCCCTGACTGAATACAAAAAGCTGTCGTCATATGTGACATGCAACTCAAAAAAAGTCAAGAACAATGCGGCTAAAGTACTCAGCTGGTGACTAGATTCATTTAAGTATATAATCCAAGTCCAATTTTCCTCTGTAAACCTACAATTCTTGAAACATACAGGGTACCACAGTAGGGAAACTACCGACTTCAACCAGCAAGTCCACAAGTCCATACCCATGTCAGCTACGCCACCTGCTGTCACAGCAGTGACCCTTGGTAGGTATTGGATTCTGTTTTCTTGGAAAGACTTGGCCTCCAGGCTTTCAGGCGGCCCGCTCTCTGCTTTCTGTCATCCTCCATAAACCAGTCCTCCCGTCCAGCCTTTTAGATCACAGCTGTATGAAACGGAAAAGGAATGCAAAGAGAAAAAAACAAGAGTGAGCACTGAAGCCTTCTCGGCGATGGCGTCGACGCCGAACTCCCCCTCTCTTCCTTCTTTTTATGACCCAAGTATGTAAACAAAGCATTCCGCCAGAAGATTCATTGTGTGTAGACACACAGTTTAATATTCTCACATAAAAACGTCCCCATCAGGTGCGGCGATGTTTCACGTCGTCTCTCTTGGAGACACGTTAAACACGCTCACCTGCCTGCCCCACCGTAAGTGCATGAATCGGCATTCCGCGGATATCAGCCATTCTGCTCCGTGCATGTGAGGAAGGGAGGATAGGATATGCCAGGCTCTGGCAAGTGGGCGAGAGGAGAGAGTAGGCCTCCAAGGGGACCTCCTCAAGGTCATGTGGCAGGCGAGGTCCCCTTATTGAGGTTTAATGGCTTTGGCCGAGTGAATCTGTAGTGCCATCCCAAAATATAGGTCTTTTTCCAACACCTGAAATAAATGACACACCACACCAGAGGAACAAGCAGCTATCTCCAGGGGGCGCTATGGTGTCCCGAGGGGCAGAGTGTGGCTCAGTGGTTTTTTGGGCTAGTGCCTGTGTTCAGAAGGTTGCTGGTTCAAATCCCCGGGCTGGCAATCTGATGCTGCTGCTGGCCCCTTGAGGGAGGTCCCTAACCTCCAACTGCTCTAGAGTGCTAGACATTGGCTGACCCTCTGTTGCCAGCCGCCACGCCCAAACTTACTCTCACTTGTATGTGTGTCTCGGGGAAAGCCAGACGAGATAAGCAAAAAGATAGCTTACTTGTCATCCCAGGGCTCGTGTTGAGCCCATTTACATGTATTCATTTGGCAGACACCTTTATCCAACATGATGTACCATCACTTAAGCACCCAGTGGTGAAATCACATGGCAATCCACGGGATTTGAACCAGCAACCTAACAGACAGAGCATCCTAACCCACAGAGCTGCACACCACCCAAGGTAAAGAAAAACAAAGACCTTTCAAAACACAAAAACCACATGGGACATCTTGACAGACTTCTGTTATACCAGAAATGTATGACACAGCGATGAGGTATTTATGTTCGAGCACCATGTGCAGGGACATAAAGGAGACGGGTGGAGGGTGTCGTTCTTACGGTAAGACAGTAAGAGCAGGGGTCACGAAGCTGACTCAACCGGGTCAGGAGTCCCCCCCCCCCCCCCCCCACGCGGAGAGTCTGCACCGACCGTAGCAATTTGGCTGTTTGCGCAGCCCACAATGGCGACTGACTCACCGTCACACCCAACCGGCCCACCTCCACCCAGGCCTTCAGTTTCTGAGAAGTTTGCGCCGCACATTTGGTACAAGCGGAGGGCAGAGCGCGGAGACCCTGAAAGGACTGTGTCTTCCCAGAGGGACAGGATTACAGCTCCTTAACCGGCACTTATCCGGACACTTGGCCACGCTTATGGCACAAGCCACTTTTACAATTGCTTCCCAAAATGTCTGGATGGGATTTATCACCCACAGATTCAGAATTTAAACCCAAAATGTTTCATGTTATTAATAAGATGCTCTGTCATGTCACACTATACCTGGCAAGATTACATAAAAATAACAACAGCAACAATAATAATAATAACAATAATAATACTGATATTTATCCTCCAAACACAGTGTGGATGAGGAACCTACCATTACTTCTGTTCCAGACCCATCCATGCACACCACGCATGTTCCACCGTGCAGAGCATGACAGAAAACATTTAACGGGTCCCTGGGTGTCTGTTCAATGCCTGTAATATCTTTAATTAACTCCCGGGTGAAAGGAAGGCCTTTTGCTCTATTCAGAGACAATACATTAAGCATTTTCCAAAAGAGTTAGGAAAGAGCTGTCCTGCGCCAACTCTAATGTAAGACTTAAAATAGCAGACTAACATTTGCCAGTGATTTACTGTTCTTCCAAACTGAGGGTGTTTTGTGAAATTTTAATTAGTACTGTTGAAGTGTGTAAATCCATCAAAACACTGCATATGGCAGCTACATCCAGGTGAGATTCATTGACGGAGCTAAGAAAATAATCAAATTCAGATGCAAACACAAATCTCAGCATGTATGCCCCTGCCACAAAAAGCTTGCAGCAAAGCCGTCTGCATATGGCCTGGCATTTGCACGTGACTGTTTATCTGAAAGCATTTGTTTTAAAGTCTTTAATAATCTCTTACTCCTTTTCGAAGGACCGTTCTGAGAGTGTCATTGGTATAGACTCCATTTCTTATGGTGCAAACATGCCCCCTAGAGGAGAAGTGCACACACTTAATAATCATCCAACTCCCAAATAGGCATCTGTCCACATCATAGCATCACTAAAAAAACGGAATTGGAAAGGAAAACATTAACCCATGTCATGTTTATGCCCTGCTGAACACATAATCAAATAGCACGCAAGCAAGAAACAGACATGGCTTAGTGTTTGAGACAGTTACCTCATACACCCAGGGCTGGGGTCTGAATCCCTCCTGTTCGGTGCAAGTGTGTTGTTTGTCTGTTCCTTCCATTATGCATAATGCTACCTACATTCCAAAGACATGCAATTGGCATTGCTAAAATGCCCATAGTGTGTGTATGTGTGTACTGGTTTTGCTGCACTTGTGAGGACCATAGTAGCTCACAAGGCAGCAAATCCTGTTATAACACACCTTATGTGGCCCAGAGGCTGGTTTTGTATTTTGTTTGGTCACTTATGGTTAAGGTTAGGGCTGGGTATGGGTTAGGGGTGTTGAGACTGGGATTAAGGTTTTTCCCATAGACATGAATGGACGGTCCGTACAAGTGTAGGAATACCAATGTGTGTGTGCGTGTGTGTTTAGAGATGGATAGTAAGAAGATAACACATTTCTCAGCAACTCTGAGAATACTCGAAAGCTGACACAGTAAATGTGGGAATAATTCAAATTAAAGCAACATAAAAATGTAGCACTACCGCCCCACACCGCAATAAATGTTATTTATTGAGTACATTTTTCATACGTGAAATAATTCCAAGTGCTTTACATAAAAGACTGAAACTGTGAAATAAGAAATAATAATAATGGAAAGCATACAAAACAAAAGAAATGTTTAAAAATTGAAATATTAAATAAATACAAGTATAATAAAATATAATTAAAGCAGTACAAAATAGAAATGTAGCACATATTGCCTGAAAGTAATTTTTCCATTTTTTCTTTCTGGAGGGTGGATTTACCACAAACACGTGATCACTCATTGCTGTCACTAAGATTGAATAAACTTAATAAGTTCATTTTAATTATTAATTTGTTTTAGTGCTAACTGACATTTAAAATGGGGATGTTTAGATGTCTGCAAAAGTGGTGAAACTATATCAGTGAGTCACTGAAGACACACGCGCACAAACCCACATGCACACACATACGCACGCAAACTGCTGACCAAACCACACACCCCATGACTGGGAAACACAGATGCAAAGACACCTGGAATGAGGGGTTGTTATTGTCAGAGCAACTTTCCAGGAGGCACAGGGCATGAGGCAGGGCTCACATGCATACAGTCACATTCCATGGACAGCAGTGTCAACAGCCTATAGGAGACGCCAGTGTATTGCTGGTCAGAAACTTTACACCCTCAGCTGCAACAAGTGATGCTTATCCCAGGCCTTTTGTTTTTCTGACTTACAGTGAGGCTTCATTAGTGAACAATAATACCTAGACCCACTACCGTCATCAGCAGAAGCAGTGCCTGAAGTGGGGGAAAAAAAACAGGTGCCAGTACTTCCCTTGTTATTATGTGTCGGTACCAGGAAACATTCCCGGTACTCTGAAGAGAAAAGCAGAGAGGTTCCAGTACTGCGTATCGGTGAGTACTGGCCCACTTCAGGCACTGGCAGAAGCAGTTTGGAAATTAGTGTATGGATGGATAAGTTCTAGAAGCCAGGGAACAGAATATTATATAAGGGAATTTAAGCAAAAATTGTGCATTTCAGAATGTTGATTCAGAGTCTTGACCACCAGATTGGAATGCTGTAATATAGTACATTCAAGTTTCATTTTGTAGGAAATCAAATTATATCGTCACTTTCGACATAGGCTAGGCTATGCAGTAGTTATTAGTGCTTCATTCAAGCAAGAGAGGTGAACAGAGAGGAGCATTTCTGCCCTACAGTGGGTTGCTAGAGAATTCATTTCTGGACATTTCTACTCAAACAGCCACAGGTAGTCGGGGTGGTTCCCCGGGCAGGTCTCCCCTTCTTCTACCATGACAGTGGCTGTTCCTGAGCCCTCACTTGTACGTAAGTATGTGTGTGCGAGTGTCCAAGTGAGAATACAGCAGTCGTGTGTAATCACAAATGCAGTCGCACGTGTCGTCTGTGTTTTCTACATTGTGGGTGACAGTCCCCAGATTGGTGCATCTCCACGCTTCCATTGGCAGCTTGTCAGGTGTTCACCTTGTTTGCTGCAGCTAGGAGGGATGCAAACAAAGAATCCGGTCTCTGCAACAAAACCTCCGGTCTGTCAAACTCTCCGACCTAAGATGAAGGAAGGTGCGAAGTCAATGAGGGCCAACAAAAGACATATATCCCTGCAATATAGGAACTCTACAAGACTAACAGGCTAAGAGGCTCATGGATAGTACAGATGCTCACTGACGATCCTTCCCAAAAATAGCTCAAGTGTGAAAGCCGCTGGCTACACTTCCCCTGGGCAGACCTGCTCGCAAGGCTGGGTGAGGTTAGCCTACCTTTCCTCCCTCCATGACAAGGATGCGGTCACACTCCAGCACAGTGTTGATGCGGTGGGCGATGGTCAGCATGGTACAGTCCTGGAAGGCTTCGCGTATGGTGTGCTGGATCAAGGAGTCTGTCTCGGAGTCGATGGAGGCCGTGGCCTCATCCAGCAAGATGATCTGGGGAGGACAGAGTGTTTGGAACCAGCGGCCCAGATTTTGTTTCAACCAACCAGTTGAATATATAAAGAGTTATAGTCACAGAGTACTCAACTGGTTGGTTGGTTGGTCTGGATTTTTACTTTCTGGAGCTGAACTACCCACCACTGTTCATAACCATGACATGTGACACCATTCACTTGAGGTAATTATAAGGTAGATATAAATAGATGGTCAAGCAGACAGATGGCAAAGTTAATGGAGAGTGAATCAGAGTCTGGCCTCCAGATTCACTCGTCGGCTGGCATGGTCTATGGTGACCTGGTCTATGGTGACCTGGCCCTCACCTTGGAGTTTCTGAGCAGAGCTCGGGCCATACACAGCAGCTGCCTCTCGCCCACTGAGAAGTTCTCACCATTCTCCACCACAGCCGAGGCCAGCTTCTCAGGCAGCTTGGAGATCTGCGCGAGGAGGGAGAACAGATGACTGCCTCACTGTCACAGCAAGAATTCACTGTGATCCTAAGCCTGGTAGCCCAATAACTTCTGCATTCCTCCACACCCCTCAAACACACAGGAAGCTGATTCAGTTACCGCCAGGCAAGCTTTCTAATGAAAAACATGACTGTTTGGAAAACTACATACAGCATCTTTCATGTAAGTCTTTTCCAAAGCCTTCCAGATGTCCTCATCCTTGTAATTGTCAAAAGGGTCCAGATTATATCTGCAATTTAGAAAATAAATAAAATTATATTTAATACAGCAAAAGAGCCGTTTCTGTCTGTAAATGTAAAGTTGGTGTGACTTTTGTGTTTTACTGTATATTCAAAAGCAGTGCCCAGAATAACTCATTGAAACACACGCAAATATCGATTACGCAAGCAGGAAGGGAGCGCAGATGAGAGAGGGGTTTAATGTGAGTATGATCGGAACTGGCAGGTCTCCGAATGCACAGCCATTCCTTACCTGACGGTGCCAATGAACAGCACAGGGTCTTGTGGTATGACGGACAGTTTGCTACGCAGATCCTCCAGGCCGATTAGGCTGATGTCCACGTCGTCGATGAGGATCGTCCCTGAGGCTGGCTCCACAAGACGGAACAAGGCCACTCCGAGTGAAGACTTCCCTGGGAGTTTGGTGACACTGCATCACTTTTAAGCAATTATATCAGATACCCTGAGCAAGACCGTCCCCCCAAGCATTGCTCCCCGGGCGCTCACATAGCTGCCCCCTGCTGTGTCACAATGTCACATGGATTAAATGCAGAGGACACATTTCGTTGTTGCGTGCTGTGGTGCGTCAACAATGACAATTAATCACCTTCAAACTTGACACATTTTATATTTGGTAACATTTTACTTGAGGGGGCACAAATACTTAGTAACTCAGTTACTACTGAATTATCAATCATGAGAAAATATAGTGGCTACTTGAGATAAAAGATGCATCATGATTCATTAATGATGAGCAAACATGAGTTACAACGAATGTTTCAACATTACATGTTAATCATTATTTGTTCCTTCAATAGCTCACAAAGGTTAACAGAATTAACCGATATAGTAACAAAAAAAGTAATTGCTTGAGACAAAAGATGTGTCACAATACATTAATGATGAACAATAGAGAGATCCATATGTAACTAAGACTTAGTTTATGGTATTTAATACATAAGTAATAGCACAATACTACATTATTTTAGCCCCCTGAAGTAACGTGTTACTGCACACCCTCCATTCAGCGTGGCTGTTTTCCCCCAGGGTGAAATAAACACTCACCAGAGCCTGTTCTTCCCACAATTCCAATTTTTTCATTTGGCGCGATGCTTATATTAAGGCTGTTCAGCACAATGGGGGTGTTCTGTCTGTATCTCATGTGGTAGTTCCTGAAGGTGATAGCCCCCTTCTGGGGCCAGCCGCTGGGAATCTTAGCATCCCTTATCTTCCTGGGCTTCTCTGAGACACAGTTCTGGACGTGAAGGAACATCAGCTGTGTTACTATAGGTCTGGAGAACAGTGTACCTTACGAAATCTTCAGCCGGCACTCGACCAATCTCACCGTGATATATTCCTGGAGCCTTTCAACTGAGGTAAATTTTGCTTCCAGCTCTGTCGATAGTCTCACAACGTACTGCAACATTCCTGTTAGCTGCAATGGGGGAAAGGGTTAGGGTTTGGGTTGTATAGGTGTTTTGGTGACTGTAACACTGGTAATGCAGTTATTATTGTCCTGCAAGCTCTACAATTGCACCAAAATGCTATGTATAAAGGCCACCAGATTACAGTTCTGTTGTGGGATTTAACAGCGACATATCCAACACACTGGATTTTTAACTCCAAATATGCTGAATGAATGATGTTTAAATGACGCGTGTTTAAATGTGTCATCAGAACGTAAGGGTGGGCAGTTCCAGTCTCCCAGGTCACGCAAACATCATGCTAGCTTTTAGTCGACTACTGATGTTAAAGTTTATAAACTTGTTCACAGGCCTTACCTGGATTGTATAGGACAGAGCGAGCCCTTTCATAGATGAACTTATGGTTTCTGGGCTCAGCACAACAAAGAGTGCCACTAAGAGGGTGACAAGAGCAGAGAGGAAGTCCAGCCTGAAGGACAGCCAGCGGGTCCCGCAGCTGAAGAGCACGAAGTGGTTCGAGTTCATGTCGCTCAGCAACTTGAACCTGAAACCGTGACAACCGAATGACTGTTGGTCTGAGGCACCACACCAGATCAATACGCTGAGCATCCTTTCTGAAGCACTCTTAGGCATTATATGGAGCGTTAGCCGCATTAAACCCAGGCCATACTTTTCAATGTATTGTGTCCCCTTGTTGTAGGCATGGATGGTGCTGAGACCCTGGATAGCAGATGTTGTGTGTGAGATCCAAGGGGACCTGCTGATGTTCTCCATTCTTTTCATGTCCCGGATGCTCCTCTGGAAGACGCTGCAGAAACACCCAATGTTCAGAAAGTCATAGTAGATCAGATCATGCTTATCAGACTGATTTCTTGCATGAGAACAAAAGCTTAGGATGAGAACTCACTAAAGGATCGCGCTGAACACCAGCCCCAGCACGACTACGGCGATGAGCAGGTAGGGAAACACAATGGAGACTGTGCCAAGGATGAAGATGACTATCAAGCAGAACTGGAGGAAACTCTCCAAGTGGAATGGCAGGGCAGTGTCCACCTCGTCCTGGTCCTTGGAGAAGCGGTTGACCATCCGGCCCGTGGGCGTGGTGTCAAAGAAGCTCATTGGGCTCAGGAGAATCTGAATGGAGCACAGCATGTTAAAATGACCTCAGCAGGGTAACCAGAGAAGGTGTCCAGTTTGGTGACAGTAATCTGTTCATGATGAGATTGGTTAGCTTTCCTGTAGCCTCAGCTTTTACAGATATCCCAACCTTCCTATAGCCTTAACTTTATAGATATCCTAAACATTTCATCCACTTTTACCCGCTTTAAAAATAAACTATGATATTTGCATATACTAGAGACTTATGACCTTACTGCTACTGACAGATAACAGAATTAATAGTGTTAATCATTTCCCTCCCACACGGTGCTTACTCTTAACCAGGATCACACCCATTTGCCACCAATGACCACACGATTGCTAGGAAGCTGCCATGTCCTTCTCCAA
>JAODKL010000009.1:10224081-10237776 GCA_026780765.1 Petrocephalus schoutedeni
TTACTCTTAACCAGGATCACACCCATTTGCCACCAATGACCACACGATTGCTAGGAAGCTGCCATGTCCTTCTCCAATTCGCTACCCAGCCCACTCTGCCGTTCCTCCCAAGCCATGACTCGGTTAGTGCCGTGCAGAAGAGCTGTGTGGCTTGGCGCCCGCAAACACCTGACATCCCAATGAAGCCACATGTGGCGGTATAGATGTCACGGAGATTACCTTTCTAAACATTGTGTCGTGAAGCCTGGAGGAGGCCCGCAGGGTGACCTTGGTGAAGGAGTAACCTTTGATGACACTGAGCAGAACCATGGCCACGATGACTATGCAGTACACCAGCTGGTAGAAGAGGAGGTCCGGGTTCTCCGATATATTCCCGCTGTTGCTGCTGTTTGAGGAGTTTCCCTGTTTTGATGGAATGTGACTTGTACGCTTGATTTGGGACCCAACTTCTCGTGGCTTTTAAATTGAAAATACTTACAATATACAGAAACACAAATTGCCAATGCCTCTGATATACTTCTAATGAGGTCAACATATTATCCTTGAAGAACAATGTCTCTCAGAGGCAACAAGCTGACATAATCCAGATTTGAGATTTTTTATGAAGATTTTCAACCAATGAGATTACCCCAGATCCTTGTTCCAGCCAATAACTGAGCCACCAGCTGCTGAAAGCTGTCGTTCCCACCAGCAGCACGAAAATGATGGAAATGAACAAGATTATGATGTAACCTGCAAGCACAGGAGAGCTGCATTGAAACAACCAATGGCTAAGCCCACCTCTGTGTGCACTAGCCTATCATGGCTCTTACCTCCAGCTGCTGTGCAGTATTGGTGATAGGTTTTCCATGTCACTGAGCCCTCCTGGGCAGACTCCTTGGATACAAGCTGGTCATTGGTACCTATCCAGGGAATTACAGATTAACTTTAGAGACACCCGTCATTTACACACAGCAAGATGCTGCTTATGGAATCAGTGAAAGCCTGATCATGACAAGATGCCTGTCTAAAAATATCATGGTTAAGTAGCCATGAGAAAAGTACATCATACAATTGCCTACAAATTACTCACATGGTAGCCTAGTAGCTGCCTAGAGTAAACTGTGATAAATCGCGAAACATAAACAGCAACCTATCTTAGTTTTCAAACACACCGATTCTGACCACGCTTTGGGATTTTCATGCCTTGATTCGTTTGGACTTTTGCATTAATCGTTTCGCGTGTGAATAGCCTCTTCACTGATGAGGTACCTTTCACATCGGGACTTGCAGGTCTGCCCTTCGGCCCGTCTGCCGCGTCCGATTCGTCAGACATGTCGAATGCTGAGAAGAGGTTGCACAGTCCATTTTACTTGCGTTCAGATTTCAAATGGAAGCCGCCACGCCGTTAAGGAGTGAAACAAACTCAACTTACCAGGGTTTTCTATTCCATTCGCCACACCATCGGCATTATTTTCCTCATCACACTCCACTGCGCTGGGCTCAGAATTATTCTTGCTTTCATTCTTCATGAAGAAGATATAAATTACTAATGAGGCATTCATTTGAAGCACAATAACACTCCACTGATCAACCAATTTAATTTACTGCTGCAAAGCAAGTTTAAACACTGCCCTGACTAAAATAGCAATTTGTGTTGTTTTTTTTTCCCCAGCCAATTTAAATTGTGAAACAGTAGCAAGCGTGTCTTACGTTCGACTGCTCCAGCTTGAAGTTATTAATCAGCTTTGCATAATGACGCTGTGATTTCATCAGTTCCTTGTGGGTTCCAATTTCTTTAATCTCCCCATTATCGAGAAGGAGGACTTCATCGCAGAACTCAAGGTACTGGGGGGCAGGGGGGGCATACCACCATCAGGCCACAGTCAGTGTAGCATATGTCTAGTACATTAATTCCACAGTACTACAGCAGGTCACAATGTGGACCCTCAATGAAAATTTAGTTATCTTCAAAAATCATGCTTGTTGAAAGCCTGTTTGGTCTTTAAAATACCCATTATCAGAAGGTTATGCTCACTTTTAAAGGAAAGTGCTAATTTGTGTATGGCTTCCAAAGAATAACCAGTAAATATAACATTCCGGCCAATCACGAGGGCTGTTACATCAATGACACCACAGAAAGAGAGGGCCATGTGAGCCAGTACCTGCAACTGATGCGTCACCAGGATGACTGCCTTCCCCTTCAGCTCCTTCTTGATGCACTCCTCGAAGATGTGCTTCCCCACGTGGGCGTCCACAGCCGAGAGGGGATCGTCCAGCAGCAGGATGTCCTTGTTCGAGTACACGGCCCTGGCTAGGCTCACTCTCTGCTTCTGCCCGCCTGAGAGATTCAGGCCCCTTTCACCGATCTTCATGCAAGGGAATAAGGCACTGTTTACCTTTTATATACCCACTTTCCTGTGTGGGGCTGTGGGGTCCGGAGCCTATCCAGGAAGCTACAAGTGCATGGCAGGGAATAACCCAGCAGGGGGCGCCAACCCAACACAGGGCACACACCACAATCACGCACATATTCACACTTACGGGCGAATGTGCCAACCACTGTGTCACCATCCCTATTCCCTTTTTGGCACTAGTTAAAAATTTAATACTCCCATTGCAAACCCATTCACTCAAGAAGTTAGGCAAAGCCCAACCCTCCCCCCACCCCGTCTGAAAACCTGCCCTGAACTGACCTTCTCACCAAACTGTAGATCATTTGAAGGCTTCTCACAGACCACTGGGTATTACCCAGGATTCATGAGTCATATGTGTCTAGAATGACAGCACTCAGCACTACTACTTAGACTGATATCCCTTTAACCTTGAACGGAGGACACACTGATAAATGATTCATTAAATAAGTTGGCCCTACCCAAAAACGTAGTGGTGATAGCCAGTTGCCTGCTTGGGGTAACTGTGAGGGTAATGAGGATAGAGACCCCTGGCATACTGTCTGGTTACTTCATCGTTCCCATTGAATTAACATGGGCAATGATTGACAGTGCCCATCCCTAAGCCCATCCCATTGGAGCTTAACACTTGGCTCCGCACAATGCTTTCGGCGAGAGGCTCTCTAACCTCAGTTTTATCGCCGAAAGGGAGGATTTCCAGGTCAGGCTTTAGGCAGCAGGCACTGATCACTTTGATGTACCTAAGATAGGCAGGACTGGGTTAATTAAAATGCAGAGTCATTTTATTGCAGTCAGCCAAAACGTCATGTAGACTATGAAAACATGACCCACAGCACAGATACATCCTTATTATACCAATAGCACAGTTGACGGTCAATAACATAAAGCAATAATATAGGTCAAAGCCGCAAAGTTAAGGTCACACTTAAACAGCAGTTATGTAGTACCTGTCCTGATCAAACTCCTCCCCCATAAGAATGTTGTCTCGTACAGTCCCATGAAAAATCCAGGCCTGCTGGGCAACGTAGGCAAATGTCCCATTTGCGGTCACTGAGCCATGATGAAGGTGAAGCTGAAACAGGTGCAAAGTCATATGAGGATGGTGTAGCCCTGCATTACCAAGTGGTATGCAATCAATCATAGTGTCAACTATTAAGCAGAAATGATTCACAACAGCAAAAGAAAATGAAAATGACTATAAATGCTACTTATTCAGAATTTGTAATATTTAAATACAACACACTATTTAAACAGCACATACAATTCTGTACTCCCCAAACGTACCTGCTCCAGAATGCTTGCTATTAAAGATGTTTTTCCAGATCCTACATTCCCACAGACTCCAAGAAGACCTCCCTGGAAGTAAAGTATTAAAGGACCAAAGCGTGAATGTCAAGTATGGAGAGATCCTTAAGAAATGCTGCACGAAATCAATCAACATCCTGTGGCAGACATTTCAGCCCTTTAGCGAAGCCACCAGTCAGGCTGGTACCTTGGGTAGTGTGAAGTTAATGTTTCTCAGCACAAGTCTGGCCTTCTCAGGGGTACACGTCCCATTCTGAGGTGAGGGTTTTCCCTGTGTGCCCTTCACCCCATTGGCTGCGGAGTCCAGGGCCTTTTCCTGCACCTCCTGGGGCTTTTCCCATGAGAAAGACGCTTTCTCCATCACCAGGGCATGGGGAGACCCTGCTTCTATCCTCACATAGGATTCCGGGTTTTCCATAAGTACGATTTTCTACACGAAAGGGTAAACAAAGTATCCAGAGTAAAAGTGCAGTACAAAGTACAGTTTGCTTTGTGCTGCTTCTAGAAAGGCTACCCGATGAACTCTTGAGGTAACAATGAGTGGATGTTTGGTACGAAAGATACTACAGGAACGTGGTGACCCCCCACCTTCAAGCGTGCCAGGGAGACCTTGGACTCTGCCATGGATTTAACTGCAAACGGGAGAAGGCCCAGAGTGAAGCGCATGGAATTGAAAATGGCAATGATGGTGAAAGCCTGAAAGGGAGAACGAGGCTCCGGGTCACGGTCAGCAGCCGGGGGGAAACGGAATCGGCGGGCGATGGTGTGGGACATGGAGCACTCACAGACGATGAGCTTAGGTCCTGTCCCAGGGCTGTGTGAGCAATAAAGGCAAGGATGGTGGCCACAGTGGGGATGAGGGTCGTGATGGCAGCATTCATGCTCTGAATGTACCCGGCCTTCTGCAGTAAGAGCTTCTCCGTCTTCCTGACGCCTGAGGAGAACCACAACAGAGACGTCGCTGCTGAGCAGGAAGGCCCCTCCAGCCGATACCACCAGCCATTGTGGCAGTGGGGGCACTCATTCAAAATCGGGACCCAATTAATCAGCATGAAGCATCCTGATTGGCTACACTATTGGCTGGGTCTCGGGAACCCAGATGGTGCCAGATGTTGACAGCAGCTGGGCTGAGGAATCTATGAGCAGTGGAAGAAGCTGTGTCCAAAAGCTGCAGGCTTCTGGTCGAGGTCTCCTGGGTGATTCAGCCTGACACTTAGCGTGGAAAGACGTCAGCCAGCTGGCTCTTATGTCAGTATGATTACAAAGGCAGTCGATGACTTCATTGGTAGTCTGTGGTTGAGGAGGGAGGTCTAACTGAGGTAGGTTTATAATAAGGTAGCAATGCGGGGATTTGGATAGCGGTAGGTGCCTACCAGCGATTTTTTCCTCAAAGGAGTTTTCCCATGCGTACATCTTGATGAGCTTGATACAGGTAAGGATCTCATTCATAGTGCGCACACGGGTGTCCGTGACAGAGATGGTCTTCCTCCTGTAGAAGTTGATCAGTCTACCCATGGCAAACTTGAGAACAAAGAGGGCAAAAATTTAACTCTCCTATTACATAATCATCCGAAAAAGGGCTAAAAAAATTCCACCATCACGTTAATGTTTGACAATCGTTACAAGGAACATTAACCAATGTTTTATATGTGTTTTTGAACAGGCAGGCCGCTTGAGCCTATTCAATGTTACAAAACAAGGTTGGGTGAAGTAAGGCTGTGCTGTTTTTTTTTTTATTATTACATAACAGAGGAAGCAGCTTATACCTGTACTGGAATAAAGATGGCGTATGCGAGGACGCCAATTAGCGCAGTGGGGCCCAGGATATACCAGGCGTACGCAACGCTGACGATCAGCAACAGCGGTAAGCAGAAAACGAAGGTACCGAATATTACAGCCTCAAACATCCGGTATCCATCATTTGTGAGCACATTAATTATCTGGAAATAAAAGAAGATAAAAAAAATCATTATTTCACAAACTCACTGATAGTGACTGTGCCTGGAATCTAAATATCTGATTTTAAATCTGGCACAGGTCCAGATACCGTAAATACCCATTGGACCAAACTGCGTGCCTTGGTTTTGGTCTCTGTTTCAGAACCATTACTCCACTAGACAAAATCGATTATTTACAGTTTTGACATGACGCAGCATCACCGCAAATGCTTGGCTTCTCAAATACATGCATTCGGATATGAAAGATAGCAAAATTTAGTGAGAGTCCACATACTTCCCCCACTGAAATGTTACTGAGCATCCTCAGAGAGATGATCTTCTGGAAGGCCAGAGTGGAAAAGGCACCCTTAACACGGATGGCAGTCCGGATGTTCAGCGCCCAGAGTAGCGATATGAAGAAGGCCTTGCAAAACTCGGAGATGAAAAGGCCGACACAAAGACCCACTCCGTGGAGAACGGTGGAGTTCTGCGGGACCTCCGCATAACTCAAAATTTCATAAACTAGCACAGACTGCGAATAAGAGAAAATTAGCATTACTGGAACACCTAAATTCAACATAACGCTTCATACGAAAGCATTTAATTTGTCACATGCAAGTTATACAGTCAGACTATAACCTGCAGTGAAATGTAAGATGGTCAACTCCACCATAATAAAAATGATTGAAGGCAATAAGACAGAAAGGCAGCTATATAATAACCTGGGGGACAGAGAGTTACACAAAGGCAAGCAGACATGCATTTGGTGTTTGCGTGTAGCTGTGACAGACTCAGCACACAGAACGGCAACTTCAACAAGGACCTGTTCATTCAGTCTATCATCCATAAATGTACCATGGCTGTTTATCTTATTAGTGGCGAGCCCCCTTAGGGCCTGTCCCAAACAGCAGCGGGTAGAATGCAAACTAGGGCTGCACAATATCACATCACAATATGTGAAATTTCCTGATATGTATAAAATGAAAAGAAGAGATGAAATTACCCCAAATGAGCTATAGCCAAACAGAACTTGTTATTATCGACCAGTAGAGTGTCTCATAAATTGGTGGGGTTGCCATGAGTTGTGATTATTGTGCATGCACACATCGCATAGACAGCACTCAAATGACAACCTATGCCAAAGCATTCACACAGATATTCACAGACAGAGTTGCACAGCAGGGTAACTAAAGCCCTTAACGCAAGCCTGTGAGACACACAAACTCAGTTCTTGAAGACGACACGTACCGGGCCAACAAAGACAGAACATGTGAACAGAATGCTGATGAAGATTGCCACAAACATCCTTGTTCTCTGAAAACGAATGATGACTCGCGCTAAGGACGCTTTCTCGATGCCCACTCTGGCCACCTCTTCTTCCCAAAGCCTCTGAAACCTTAAAAAGCATGAAGTCAAACGGGGACTCCGCTATTTAACGGGTCAGGAAACTTCAGCAAGTTCCATTCTGTTAAAGGACATGCGGGGTACCTCTTCCCGTTAATGTCAGCACCGTCTTGTGGAGATAAAGACAAAGAACTGTGGTCCAGCTTCTTCTTGTACAACTTCCACATGAAGGGTGTCATCCAGGAGAATGAAGTGAAGGAGAAAAATCCAGCATCATCCATGGGGTTAGACCTGTAGAGAGCAAGACCGATCACAGACGTCGACACGCTTGTCGTTGTAGCACATGCTGAGTGATGGAGATAACAGATTGACCATATTTTGACACACAGAAGACCATATTTTGACCACGTTCCCGTCAGTCTGAGGCATAGGCAGCACCAGACCCTATTTGGTGGGGGTCCATCCCCCGCTCCTTTAACCATTTAGCACTTTGTCCAGTACCCCGGATGGGACTGAGGGACCCCCCCAGCCCCAAGGGTCAAATCCCAGAACCGCCCTCAGGTTTCAAGCATGTTTGGTGGTACCAGTGCAATATTGCTTTGTTTAAATGTTACGGGTGGTTCAATAAGGCTAACCATCAATTAACACGCAGTGGGGGCACAGAGCAGTTGCAGCTGTACTCACTGAGAAGCAAAACGGAGAGGAATCATATTCAGACAGCTGGCATAGTATTTGTGATGTTGGGGAGATGGCTCGTCATCCCGGAAGTCGAGAGACGGCAGAAGCTCGGGAGAGCCGCCGATGCTGTTGGACGTGGCCTCCAAAGGGAGGCTCCCCCTTCTCTGTTTCTTTATAGGACAGAGGGAAACAAGGGGAATGAGGAGGGCGGGAAACAGACCGTGGGCAAGACATTAAGACAGAGGGACGGGAGCGACTGTAAACTCACAAAAGAGATGCCCTTAACCGTCTCGGAATCTCTGAAGTTATTCATGGTATTCTTCATATCTGCAAGGAGCTGAAAGAGAACAGTCTTACAAAGAGAGACCCCATCAAAGACAGACATCCAAAACCAAACTTCTCTGTGTTTTTACGTCCACATGATATTTCCACACCACTCATTTTAATCTCCAATTAAACTGAATTTATTTAGTTAACAAAGGAGAGCAAATTCCTTAAAGAATCCCGCACACCCTGAACAGCACATCTTATCTATCTGTAGACAAACTCCAAACAGTTGCTCTTGTGACAGATTCTGCTCCATGGTAGATTCTTATTCAAAGACATTTTCAGCAATATAAAATGAGACTTGAACGATACCTGAACGCATTGGTGGCTCAGAAAGATCTTGTGAAATGTGGTATTGAAGTTTGTCCAAAGCTTTTATACATGCGATGATCTTCACACGTGCTTCCTCTTTTACATCAGAGGATTTTATGAGGCTCAAAGATCACTTTGTACAGAGGGCCCATCTCCCTCTCGACCCTCTTTGCCATCTCATCTCTACAGTCTGGCTCTAGTACACATCGCTTTTAATATTTAACTAAATCACCCCAGACATTAGGGCCAAATCGCAGTTTAGGCAGTAAAATGAACATTTCTCTAACAAAATGCTACCATTCTCGTAAAAAAGAACACTTATTAACTGGAGAAGAAAACTGTTAAAGAGATTTCAAAAACAGAGATGCATCTATGTCTTAACTATATATAATATATTGTACTTTACCCCTCAATCGTTAATGAACCTGTCCCTATTTTGTCAGGGGCTTGGCTGACCAAAGCCAGCCATTATTGGGTTTGTATTCATTGTATTTTTGTGTTCTGTTTTCCCTTTTGTGTTTTTCGGTTCTAGATTTTCCCTCATGTTTTTTGGTCGTTCTGTTCCATTTTGTTATTCCTAGTGTTCTAGTGTTGGTTGGTGGTTTCATTGTCTGTAGTGTTCCCTAGGTCTGTGAGTTAATTTGTTCCAAATGTTGCTTGTTCCTGTGCGCCCCCCTTGATTGGTTAATTGATTTGTGATTGGTAGTGGGTATGTTCATGCTCTGTTTAGTTACCTTAGTCCTGCTCCCTAGGTTTGTTTTCTGTGGTTTCATTAAGTAATTTAATACTGTTTTTCTTTTGGTACTTTTATGACCCCTTTTGGTTCGTTTCCTATTGGTTCAGTCCCAGTAACTTCTGAGCTGCAAGTGGGTGGTCATCAGTTTCTTAAGCCTGCATGGATAGATGGATGGGGAAAACTAAGAGTTAAATTACATCAGAGGGGTTCTTCCCCCCCCTCAGTTTGACATAAAAAGTACACAAACTCATCGTTCATGTAGACGTATAATCGCTAATCCAAGGTCAGTATTAACGGAGTCAATTGTTCAGGTTGTCCTAAACCAGCCACTTGAGCCCAGCGAGTAATGTTATTATACAGAAATACAGAACGCATACATAATGTCCATAGATGGGACACTGGGAGGAAGCGCTTTAACATTCGTAAAGCGTGGTTTTAAGTTAGCTGCTGTTGCGGGGCGTCAGAACATGACCGCCGCTTTTGCCAGGCAGTGCTTGTGCGGGATGCGTCAGCCTTTTCCCCGCACTGGGTGAAAAGCGAAAGGAGTCCGGAGGCGGAGAGTGCGGCTCGGCGCCACGAGGGGGCGGTGGTCAGCAGACTCCCCGCTTTTGGAGCGGTCTGAATCGCCTTGCGCAGGCTAATTCTAAGACTTGCTATTATTAGGAAATTGCGCGTCAATACGAGATTAAAGAAGTGGATCTTGAATACGATCAAGTAGTCGATCGTAAAAATCTAGCGTCCGCCGAGCGTGTATTAGGTACGTAAAAGTTAAATAGTCATACTGATTCATGTAGGCCTAATTCATCACCTTAACTTGTGTAAAATGATTCGCTCAAGTCGCAATATAACCAAAATTGTACAGCCCATGTGTACATATAGTTTAACGCAGGAGAAAGTAAGAACATTCCCAAAACACAAAAAGATACACATGATAAAAGTATAGACGTCATAATATCCAGAAAGTCATCATAGTTCTAATTACAGTTTCAGGTTTGTTCGTTTTATTCATCCATATTAAGTTTGGCAGCGTTTCTGATAAACTTCACAATAATTGTCTACATTAATTTAATATCCACCAGGTGGCAGTAAAGGGTATAAAATGAGAGCGCAAGCACATGTAAAGCCCGAGGACCTAGACAAAAACTGCAGGGGTTTAATACGTTTATACAAGTCTGCTTCATGTCTGCAATGATGATATAGATAAAATACCCGATGCTGGACGCCTGGGTGAAACGGTTAATTCAGGGTTGACTCTAGCTACAGGACTTAAGGATATTTGTCACATGAAAGGTATACAGCTAGACTATACCCAGCGGTAACATGAAAGGTGATCGACTTAATAAAACATAGTAAGTAGTAAGTTACGGCAATAAAACAAAACTATGAAAAAAACACAATATGATAAATATCTAAACAAGTAATAAAAACCATAGAAAAAAAAAACATTAAATAAAGTGCATGGTGCATATGTACGGAGCAAGTCAATGATGTCTGATGTAGAGGTATTTAGGTAGAAGCTCCCACTGGGGCAGAATAGGCAGTTCCTAAGGCCAAAGAATTACCTGTGTTGTGGAGGAATTCAAATGATCATCAGTTTTTTGGTAGGATGATGTTATAGTGACATTTCAGCTTGGGTATAACGAGCAACTTTATTCTTGTACTAGTTACAAAGTGAAGAAGTGCACATTTCATACATCATCCTTACTGAGATGCCAAAGCTAAATGGCTTTTAAATTACCGTAAGCTTAAATGTAAACTATCCATGTCTGATACTATGAAAGGTGTAATCTCCTAAGCAAGACCTCATTAACTAATTTTTCTCCAGTTTTAGTTAACAAACTAGTCAACGGCAGAACTGAAAATCACACCTAACTGAAGAAAAAGAGGCTCCCAGGCGTATTCTGATCCTAATAAGTAACAGACAAATGAAAGAATAGAATACCGCTTAGTGAGACGAGAACGCTTCTGGAGAGCTGCCGTGGTGGGTCCAGATGTGACACAGCAGAGGTGTATCTCATATTCCGGACTCGTCCCGCACTCGTAGGCCCTGTCCTGCCCCGGGCCAGCTCCGGATTACACCCTCACCCATGTAATTCCTAGTCTACCGGTTTTCAAAACAAGGGATCATTTTGTTCTGCGTCCGCCTCAGGATGCGATGCCCTCTGACACAGAACCCTGAGTGTTCCCGCAACAGCAGAAAGTAAAATAAGATACAAGCGAGCGTGCAGGACAGAGGGAGGAGGACCTTCAAGGGTGGTGCTGGGCGGGAAACATTGGGCATCTTTGTGCACGATTCTGAATCACATTCGCTGAACACAGACCATCTTAATCCCTTATACACTTTGTTTAATGAATGCCTTAAGTTCTCAGTTCTCACGTTAATATTGATGGTGATTTATACCTCCAGACTAGAGCTGGGCGAACGATAAATCGATTTAATCGATTAAGTCGAATTTACAGTTCAGGACGATGTGTTTTTATGAAAATCGAATTTATTACTTATTTTACACGCGAGCGCCAAAAGCGGAACTAATGCGACGCACCGTTCTTCACGGGTGAATTAGCGCGGCGCAGATTCACGAAGAACATGGCAGCGACAGGGGAAAAGCTGGAGCTTGTGCCCAAGAAAGGTGCTGCTACATCTGTAATATGGAATTGGTTCGGTTTGGCGCCGTCGGACACAGACCAGACAAGTCCTCGTTGCAGTCAGTTTAAAAACTGTTGCAACCAAAGGAAGCAGCACGACAAATTTATCCCGGCACTTAAAGCAGAGGCACGCAGCGGAGTGGGAGAAGTGCGGCTCCCTGCGGAATGAAAGTAGCCGCAGCACTAGCACAACATCCAGAGTTAAGCGAGCGACCGTCCCCGACATGTTTTCCAACTGTGTGCCATATGATAAGAATGGGGCACGGTGGGAGACGATAACAAACGCTGTTGCGATGCATATTGCAAGTTTATATGACAAGTTTCTAAAAGTGCTTACAATGGCGTGGTCTGCCGTCTCACAAGCATCTTTTTTGGCTTGTCAGATTGCACTTGCACCGTAAAGTAAAAAAAAAAAAAAAAACTGGCATGGCATACTGCTGGCATGTTTTAAAACAGCCGTCCTTGGCCAGAACCGCGTGGCCAGTAATTAATAATATCAAGATATGCGTATGCTTAGTTTTTAAAAGCACAAGCATTGCACACAAAAATGGGTGTGCAAAATGCAAATATGTTATTGCTTTAAACATAAAGCAATTTTGTCTGAATATTATTTATTCATTTTTATTCAAATAAAAGAAACTTGTGTGGTGGTGCTGTGTGTAGCACTGTTGCCTCACAGCTCTGCGACCAGGGTTTGAGTCTTCGCCCTGGCTCCAGGTGCGTGGAGTTTGCACACTTTCCCTGGGCTGTCATGGGTCTTTCTCTTGGAAATCCTGTGCCCCCCCTCTCCTACAACACACTAATGTCAATTACAGTTCCCAAACAGTCTGTCGGAGTCAATGGTGCATGAGCCCTGTGATGGGTTGGTGCCCAGTTATTGCTTGCCTTGGGACCATAGCTTCCATGACAGGCTCCAGACCTTGAATAGGATATGTGGGTACAGAAAATAGATGGATAAAGCAAAAGTAGTATTTGTTCCAGGAAAATTTTAAGTTCTGCGAAGACTTGTGGGAGTTTTATACCTTCTGAATCAGATGTCAGAGGGGAGTCTGACAGTGGAATTGGCCTGGAGTGGTCATAGGACCCTGAAGATCTAGTAATATAACCATCTGAGAGCTGACCTCATGTACCACTGGAAAATTCCTGCCTTCTGCTTCCATGATATGTGCCTTCAAGAAGCCAGAGTGGTTCTTCAAGCAGAATCCCAGACATGCTCTGTTGACTGTATTCAGTTTGTGGCGGTGGGGGTTACTCCTATTAATAGCATAGAGGAGTTCATTCAATATATGAGTATGCTATTCAGGACAATGTCGAGGCAGGCTGAATGGAGCCTAGACCATACAAAGCAAGATTATTTTAGTGAAGATAAGATTATATCCTCTTTACTGGCACTTTGACCTACTACTGGGAGAACTGATAAAAAATATGTTATTTCACTTCTCTGCAGGACGTTTTATCCAAAGTTTATGTTTTATGTATTGACCATTCGGGCAGCTTGTTGTATTTCTTACTGAAATATATAATTATACCAGTTTTTACATTGGCTTTTGTTCTGTGTTCCCTGGCACCTGCTGGTGCCTGGATTCATTGCCATTCCTCCATTGCTGCTTTGAGCCCGCTTGCTTGATTTTACGGTTGTTCATGTTTATGCAATTCCTGCTGAATGAGGCATCTGTCAATGTGGCAGAACTGCACTGGAGCCAGCGCCACTGTGTCGCGCCCACCTGGAGGATGCGACAGCGGCCATTCTGCCCCTGTCACTGCACTGGGATCCGCGCAGATCGCAGGGTGGGCTAACCGGCTGGCCACACCAGCCCCTCACCCAGCAGCGGGGGATATACTGTACTACTACTCTGCTTACCAAATGGTGTGCGTAAGTAGAAGTCCATATAGAACTGAAAAGCTTGCTTCTGACTACGCCCATCATCTAAAGCCCCAGTGATTATTGCCCATGCGCCATATAAGCCATTACATTGTGATGTGATACTTCACAGCCCTAGCTGCAATGAAAACCAGT
>JAODKL010000009.1:10247658-10265226 GCA_026780765.1 Petrocephalus schoutedeni
TATGGTTATTTGGGGGGGACAATCCTCGGATGGGGGGGGACATGTCCCCTCCGTCCCCCCCGGGATTTACGCCCATGATGCCGGGTGTCTCGTTACATCATTAACACGCGGTCAGATGTACCACAGCAATGATGATTTTGGTCTCTGGAGGCTGAAAGAGGCCGTTGATGTATGAATGCTCCATTAAAACTGAATGGATTTTCATGGGCTTCTAGTTTTATATTCGGAGTATTAACATATTCCCCAGTGACTGATGCGGATTGTTTAGTCAGCTGATCTGTGGGCCTCTCAATGAAAATCTTTGTCATGGTGGAATGTAATCTGAATTTAATATTTCTTAGAAATATCAGAGCTGCAGCACTTCTGACGCAACCGCTATCGCCGTGAAATGTGTGTAATTACCGCTTTGTTGCCCAGCAGTACAGCTACTGATGTACTGAGCTGAATACAGCCCAATTGTACGTGCAGTGCTCAGTGGCGCCTGGGCACATTGCTGGCTGGGGAGGCCACCAGGGGCCAGTTATATTTATGGGGGTGGCCACGCTGCACCCTCTCTCTTCCGTGGACCCACTCAGAAAATAAAATAATGTACGTTTCATTTTTATTATCTCGACGTGCGGTGGCAGCAGAGGTGATCACATATGTAACTGGGGGGGGGGGCAATGAAGAAGAGATGGGAATTATCGAACACCATGAATTAAGTGAATAAAATACTGATGGAAAAACGATGATTTTCTTAATGTCATTTTTATACCAGCTTAGTACACCGGAATTGCTGTTTGTATTTCTTTTTAATTATTTTTTTTTTGTTTAAATCGCTATGGCAACATTTGAACAGTAAGCGTTGTTTAAGCTGGAAGCTGAGTGTGTAATTGTACAGCGTGTGTGTGGTTATGGCTCGGACAGAAGCGGGTGGGGGTAAGTGGAGCGCGTCATGTGAATCGGAGCCCGCTGGAAAGTGTGGGCCATGCTCTGCTCCGACTGGCCACACACACACACACACGTGCATCCCAGCACACACGTGGCGGGGGGGGGGAGTCTGACCCAGGTTGATCATAACCTTGAGTGGAAATTAGTGCTCAGGTTCTATTGGGTGCCCCCCTCCCCCCCACAACATTGCACTATGCAATGCATTGTATGTACGTAATATGTTATATTTATTGTTCTTCATTGTTTTCTGCAATACTCCAAAGTAAATTGCATGCTTTCAAGTACTTTTCGATGGGTAAATGATTTACTCCAATTAGGGTAGGGCTGCACGATTATGGCAGTATACATAATCACGTTTATTTTGGTCAATCCCGTGATCAGTTATTTAGCACGATTACTCATTGACTCTGGAAATATCAGGCATTTGTCAAACTTTAAAAAAAAGTCTCTTTAATGGTGCATTTCCCTGAACTCTAAATATAATTCCGCTAAGAGATAAAGGGGTTGGAGAGGTGTGCGCAGGATTTATAACGTGAGGCCGAATGGGAGTGTCGTCGATAAATAAAATGTGGCACTATTTCCTTTCTATCACGATTATTTTATTTTGACAATCGTTGGAAGCCAAAATCGTAATTGAAATTAAAATTCAATCAATTGCCCGTACTTGCATAAGGGCAGCGCTTGTCTTGTTTGGGCACGTTGCGTAATCAGACTGCTGTGCCAATTTAACCCGGGGAATCCCCTTGTTTTACCTTGCGGTTGCATTTTATTTGATTATAATGAGTCCCATTTTATGTCCTGCCCCAGGCCTAGTGGATGTGCGAGTGGTGATTCCCACGTGCCACGTGTTGACTTCAGGGTTGCTACTGAGGTTGCTGTTCACTGAAAACGTGTCTCCCTCCTCTTCCGCAGACATGGGAAAAAGCCAGTCTTAATCCTGAGGACCCAGCTGTCTGTCCGCGTTCACTCTATTCTCGGTAAGTACCTAAATTCCTGGGTGCATTCCAACAGAAAAATAAGAGTGGTGAGGTGCTTTCCGTGATGTGGGCCACTCCATCCTGCTTTTTTTTTTTTTTTTAAACTGCCTTATGACATCACGCTAGTTGCCATGGGAATTCTCCTTCTTTTTCCACATTTCAGTTCTTCAGCACCATTTTATTTGTCTCTGGTTTAACCCTCAGATTTAAAACTCGCCCTGTCCCCCTCCCAAGCACTTGCATCATAAGTTCCGAGTCTCAGGCTTGGTCATGGGATTTCAAGGTGCACAATGTTTTGACTTTCAGCCTTTACGAAGGAGATATAAGTGTTCAAGTATGAAGCAATTGCGTTGACTGTTTCCATAGCAGGGCAGCAGAGTGGCTTAGTGGGTGCCGCTGGTATCTCATTCCTCCTTTGCATGTTCCTCCTCTGTCACATGGGTGTCTGCTGCATACGTTGGTTTTCTTCTACAGTTCAGAGATGTGGGGTTTGGTGTGAGTGCATGTGCCCTCAAATTAATAAACTGGCTGCCAATTCAGTCTTTGTCTCGTCCCCTATGCCTCCTGCAGTGGGCTCCAAGCCCAGCTGAGATGATCTGCTGTATAGCTTAATGGACATTGCTCTTAAGATGGATGGATGGATGAACATCTGTGGCTTTGAATCGAACTGAAATGGAGCATGTTTCCTGTTACAGATGCAGCTGAATGTTGTGGAATTATTTGATTTAATTTTTTTTAGAAATCCTTTCGGGGACTTGATGGTGGCTAAATCCCCCACTTTCTCTCCAGTTTTCTGAGAGGCTAATTCTGCATGTCAGAAAACCGGAAGCCATCCCAGCATTCAAAGGGGGTCTTCACAGTAAGGGCCAAGTGAAAGTTACAGTGCTCAGATTCATCTCAACACATAGAACCACTTTAATGAGCTATTTAGCATCTAGGGCACATTTAATTCTCCCTACATAGTGCTATAGTTTCTAATGAAGGAGGGCTGGGAGTCACCAGGCACCCTGGTTTCAAAAATGTTTGCTTTTGCTGTCTGAATAGTTCTGGGCCACACCCCACACCACGTGATGGCTCCCTTTCACTGGGTTCGATGCGCCTTTGTTCTTTTAGTCTGTTTTTATTAAATTCAAATCCTCGCTGCAAGCCGTCACCAGGTAGAGACTCGACCTGGCAGGCTGGTCTGACGAGTCTCATTCCTGACGGTCCACTGGTCCACTGCTGTGCGTTATTTATAGTACAGATCTGATGGAGCTGATACAACTGGTGGAAGCTTTTGGCCATAAGTAATTTATGAATTAATATGGGGAGGCATGATGGTGCAGTGGTAAGCAACTCTTGACAACTCTGGGACCTGGATGTAAGCCTCCATCTTTGTTCCTGGGTTGTTCCCTGCCTTGTGCCCGTGGCTTCCGTGATACCCCCACGACCTTGCACAGGACAAGCAAGCACAGAAAATGGATAAATAAATGTGAATTAATTTGCAAGTACAGGTGAGCTTTCTCTCGCTATATGGTAAGGTCAGTCTCAGGACAGTTGTAAAGTCATTTACGCAATCTAGTGTCTGCATGTGATTAATGCCTTACAAATTCGGGTACCTCTGCTTTTCATGGAGGCATGCTATGCTTGTTTTATGTGAGTTAGGTTCAGTCTTGACAAGACAGGTGGCATAGTGATAATGATGTAAGTTGGGCCTGGCTTCACTTGGGGCTGATTTACTTGTGCCGTATGCTGTGTTCAGGGTGTTCCTGCGAGTCGCTTTCAACGCAGTTTAGTTTGAAAAAGTAATTGCATGATTAACTTTTTCCTGCTTTAACGGCAGATTGTGTGCTTTTTTTTCCCAGGTATGTTTGAGAAAATGAAAATTCTTTTAGCATGTTTTGTTGATGGGGGAGGAAACGGTCTTTCCTGTTTGCTCTTTTCAGTACGTGTGCCTCTGCTGTGCTGACTCAGCCATTCCCTGAGCAGCTTCCAGAGTTAAACGAATGTCTCACTTCCCCGTCAGAGTCACAGTTAACTGTGCCACAGTGCAGCCAGGGAGGGAGAGGCTGTTTACTTAAAAGCCACGCCCACACCCCCAGAACTCAGTGGGTGTTCTGTCACCACGATGATATCAAGGAAGTCAACACAGCCTAAGTGGCATTGGGGATAGTGTGTCCCTCTTGGGGAACCTCTGTTGTCTTAAACACCCCCCTCCCCTCCTTGGTGCTTGGATCATGTGACTGTGATGTTGAGGTTTAAAGTTCATCTGCAATTCTGTGGTTGTTCAGTGAGGAGGAGCCCGGTAAGGAAGTGGGTGGAGTGAGAATTCAGCCCAATCCCAGATCCCGGTCTGTGGATGCCCTGCTTTCGTTTGCCCACATTACATGTTTCTGTACGTCATTCTCTTTTCTCTCGCAGTCCCTGTTGCAGTGCACAGTGCACTGGTATGCGGGCAGAAGGCTCAGAGGGGAGCCTCATGGTTAGCATGCATGCTGATGGCTGCTCTGAGCAGCCCTGCACTTTGTCGTTCCAGTCTGACGTGCCGTTCGCACAGGCACGCTTTGGCGTGAGCCACAGAGAGGTTTGTCTGATGTGGCTCGTAAGTAAATGACACAGAACATGACTATATTCCCTGTTTTTTCATTGGGCGTGGAGAAGGCCGGTAGCTGCAAGTGCATTTTCTTAGCTGGCAATGAGCCCTAAAGTCCTGCCAGTGTCAGTGTACATTTGATCACATGGAAACATAATCATCTCATACTTCAGTGTAACGAAATGTTTACACCCCTCCTCCCAGGATCTGACCTTAAATGTGGGGGGAGTGGACTTCTTGATGCCTGTGCATTAGATTATTTTTGAATAAAACCTGTAGGTAAAAGGTGAGATACAGCTTTCTCATTGCTGTGTTCTTCCATAGGGTTATAATGCCAACCCAAGTCAGATGATTTAATCTTATCCAGTTTGTGCTGCTCTATAGAAGTGGTATTAATAAAGTGTTAATAAAGAATATTATGTTTCCATAACCTAGTTTAATAGTGAGGTGACGACAAGCCCTGTTACTGAGACAATGTGAGTCATGGTAATGTATAGTTGCTTGGCCTATCAAGGCTGTGTGGTTGGAGTCATTAAGAATGTGGGTGCTGTCATCAGGAATGCTCTTAATGGGGCAGTGGCAAGGGCTCATGCGACTGAGATTGAGAAAAGGAGGCTAAAATGAACATCACCAGACTTAAGTCCTTGAAACCAGTCAGCTGAACCCATTGATTAACATGAGATTGTTCGGTCAGGTTCCGTGGAAAAAATGCTGCTACCACAAAGCATCCAAATTATTAATTAAGCAGCCATTTATCCTAATTTTAGTGCAACAAGATGTGCTGATGAAGTTTTCGTATGTTGAGGATGTATTGTCTGACAGATGCTAATGGTTTGACTCCTTGTGTAACAAATGCTTGAGAATGAATCATGTAACGTTGTTGGGGAGCCTAATCTAACTAGAGTGACCAGATAATCCACAAGGACACTTTGAGCTAGGACTGGATTTGTAAACTACCATTTCAGTCCAAAGGACCTGGATTTCACTTGAGCACTGAGTTCTTGCTGTACACTGATTGGTCGGTCTCCTATAATCATGCGTGTGTCGCTAATGTGAGATCGATGGATGAGTCTTTCAATCGTAGAAACAAACCAGTCAAATCAATTTCAAAGTAGTTTGTAAAACCCAAAGTAGCTCAAAGTATCTGGGATGACATGAATTATCTGGTCACCCTATATCTAACAGAACCTTATCTGAGGTGAGGTTTCGTCATGAGTCCTGAGTTTGACAGCATGACTCTGCTTCTGCAGAGGGCAAGGTGTGGCAATCGGGTCAGTCACATTACCGAAGTGTCAGCAGATGCGTTTGTCTGCCCCGTCCTGTCAGCAAGGGTGGAATGTACATGTGGACACTTCCTGCCTTATTGCTCCAGTAATGGCAGTGTGACTACGGGCTCTGCTCCATCTGAGGCAGACTGCTCTTTGTGACTTCTGTAGCCATATGGCCACATATTTGCCCTGACGGGATCCCTGCATAATCTGTGTGGTGTGATAAAGCTCCACATTTCTGTCTGGAATCTGGATATTGTCCAAACCCAGTGGCCCTGCGAGCCGTCCTCCTTTCTTGCTTGGGTATGGGGTGGACTCTGGTGCCCTGCCATCTTTGGTCTGGTCTGGAGTGCTGCTGAAGTCATGCCTGTGAACTGCGCTGATGTGGAGGCGGGTCCCTCGGGGCCTGCTCACTTGCCCAATAAACCGAGTAGCTTTGCCCCTCAACCAATCATATTGGAGCTCCGCAGATGGAGCTCTGCAGATCTTGGGAGTCCTGTACAGCAATTGGAGGATGTTTCCCCCCACATTTATTTATATATCCATCCATCCATCCATCCATTTTCCACCCCGCTTATCCTTTCTGGGTCGCGGGGGGTCCGGAGCCTATCCCGGAAGCTACGGGCATGAGGCGGGGAACAACCCAGGACAGGGGGCCAGCCCATCGCTGCGGACATTTATTTATTTATTTATTTATTTATTTTATAATATAATATAATATAATATATGCTTCTGCTTCTGCTTGTTCGGTACTTTTGTCTGGTTTATTTATGATATTTAACCCCATTCCTTGTACAAGGTCAAGTCGTGCATGGTGTTACTTGACTGCAAAGGCTCCCTAAATATCTGCATTGTGGTTGCCTTGGTAGTGCCCCTGTGTTCTTACTCCCTGCATCCACTAGCAGTCCTGTCTCGAAAGTGAGTGGATGGGAAGTATGTTTCAGGTCCCAGGCTCTGAAACGACATGGGCGTCACCCAAACACTGGGTGTTTCCCGCCCACGCCTGCCACTGTGTGATGCTGAAGTGCACGGCCCTCGCTGTCGGGGAAGGCATTTCGCAGCCGGCAGTTTTTGCCAGTCCCCCAGTCCCCGGCACTCCAGTCTGCCCAGCCCAGTCTCCGCCTCGGGTGCTGCCCAGCCTCCTGTCCCGCTGTTGGCCACTGCCCGTCTGCTCTCCTATTCGCACACCCATCTGGTGGCACAGGAGAGCTTGCCCTGCTTTGTGGCTTTGCAGAATGTCAGCGAGTCCCCGGTGGTTTTCCTGCAGAAGTATGAGCCTTCAGGTTCTAGGAGAAATGGTCGCCGCGACATTTTTTCCCTGTCGAGTCACCATGCATGTAAAATAATATTCTCCCTCCTCCCTCGTCATTCTGTTTTGCTGGCTATTTATAACCTATTTGCGTGTGTGAGAGCAAATTCCCAAACCATTTGCAATATTATATAAAGCATAATATCCGATCTGCTGACTCGTGCAGTGTGACCAGTGACTCTGCCTTTGTACATCAGGAGGTCTGACTTTCCTGGTGATACCATGAAATGGGTATAAAGACCTATTGACTGCCTATTGAAGATGAGCACAGTAACTCTATGGAAGTTGCTTACAAATATACGTTCGGGTACTCTGGCACGTCCATTCCATAAAAACTATAACCAATGTAGGCTCTTGGTGAGTCAGAAACGATCGTCAGGATGCCAGTCTGTCTCAGAGCCCACTTACTGAAATGCAACACCACATGTATTGAAGGAGGGACCCAAAGTACCTGGGAAAACATGAAAATTAAATGTACACAGAGGGGGTGGGAGCTGAGCCCACTGCGCCCCTGAATGGAGAGTGCCTCTTCATTCTTTGCACTTAATTGGAAGACGTGTAAAATTTATATAGTTTTCATTTAGCTTAAAATCTTCAGTAGCAAAAAGGAAAAAAACTCATTCAAAAAACAATAGGACAAAAATAGAAGTATTACCTCAGGATTGTGCTTCTCCAGAATTATGCTTAAATTGGCTTGGGGTTTCACGCTAAGTGTTACGGTTTCTCCATGTGGTCCTCCCAGGAAGGAACCTGGAGTTAGGCCCAGTGAGCCGGTCAGATGTTGTTTTTGCTGAATTGCTGTAGTTGGATAAGGCTGGTCTTGTTTGGTATAAACATTAGGCAAACTATAGGTCTGGCTTATTTACTGATGTCACTGATAGAGAAGTTAGGCTGCAGAGCCAATTTTGTGCTCTTTGTATCGATGTTAAATGTATACAAATGGGTTTTTACCCATTTCCGCAGCAATAGAAACTCTTCTATTGCTTATGTGTGGGAACTGTGGCCCAGTCCATGTGAAACTCTGTCTAGCCCAATCTTCAGTTGTTTGTTCGAACCTCACCGCTGGGCCGTTGCACTATTAAATAAGGTATAATTCCAGTTGCTTCAAGTTTGGCCACTATCACAAGGATCCAGAATTAATGGTTTCCTGTCTCTTGCAGCATGGTCCCGACACAAACATGCCGTCGAGCAGCCGCCAAAACGACTCATGGTGGTGGAGGGTCAGATTTTCTGAAAGCCTGTGAGGGTCTTCCAGTTTATCTGGCTGCAAATGTGCTAGGCTGCGCTCTGTAGCGTACCGATAAGCGTAGGTGATAAGGTCTGTTACACACAAGCTATGTTTCCCGAAGTTGACTTTGATGTTTTGGCCGCATTAAATGCTGCTGGAGCGGTGCTGGATCTTTTTGTTTTCGACCCTTCAGCTGCGACATCCTGAGGAAAACATAACAGTGGGATATAATGCATGGAAAAAAAACCTGCAAGTTGTGATCTGCTTACTGAACTGGAAAATGCTGGAAAAACAGGGCCGTCTAACCCAATTCCTCAATTTCTGTGCTATTATGGGCCAGAACTGTGCATCGTGTAAACGTCGCTCAGCAGTAAGCAGTAAGGCCTGGATTATTAGGCGGCGACGCAATGCAGCTTTTCTGTGTTATGAAGCAACAGGCCGGGGGAGAGTCCTGCGGGGTTTGGGGGGGCCTAAAAGTAAGGAGCTTCTTACTGTAATCTTAATCAGATCTCGCAGAATAAATTTCTGTGAAATTTAATAAATTCATGCAAAATTTACATTTTATGATACTTGAAATTTGTCTGGTGCATTTCTAAATGCAGTTATGTGGTATTTATCGCTGTGGACGTATTTCCTGGGGGAGGGGCAAAGTTGGTTGATTAAACTCCTCCATTCACTTGAGCTGTGGCGTAATCCTGGTTACATTAGATGGGACCTGTGCTCTGACTTGGGCTTAATTCCTGCATGCCATTGCAGCTCTTCCCCAGACCCGGTGTTGCTCACTGCTCCTGTTCCCCTGGATGTTTTTGTTGTTGTAAACCCAAAATGGCTGTCTTTTTTTTGTTTCGGTTCCTTTGCAGTTTTATTAAACCCAGCTCCACCGCTGTACCAAAATAAAGCCCCTCTTCCTTCCTCTCCCTCCCATGTCCGTGGTGACATCGCGCTTGTAGCGGGCCTTACAGTTATGGGGATGAGTATTCTAGATGAAAACGGAAGGGAACTTCGGCTGTTCCTTGCCTGTGTGGTCCTGAGGCATGCAGTTTAGTCCCATTCTAAGGCACCCCTTGGTTCCTGAGGTGGGATGGTGCTGGATGCTACCCTGCATTCAATTTTCTTGTGCCCCCAAGAGGAGCCCAAGCAAACTAGGCCACACCCCATACCCTGCAGAATTTCATCCCAATTTTATTTTTTTTACCCTTCCCACCCCAGGGATGTGCTGACTTGCTCCTTTGCAGAAGACCAGCCTGGAACGTTTCTGTTAGCTAGCTTTTATCCTCATTGTATGCAGCCTTCCAGACCCCAGGAAATCTGACCAAGCTCTTACCACTCCTGATTCAGCAAGTGCAAGGGCCAGAATCATTTCAAGACTGCGAGATCCCTCTGGACCATCAGACCTGGCCCTGCTACTCCTGCTGATCTTACAGCTGGAACACGAGGGCACAGATCATAGCCTTTGGGGGAGGCTGTGTTAAAGGCATCTTGTTTAAATCCTAGAATTACATGCTCTCTGTTTCCACCTTCTGCTCTTTCTGATGTTTCTCCTCCTTGGATTACATCATTCTAATCCTTGGCAATATTGTCTTTTCCACAGATACAGTTATAAGCTTGCTGCAGTTTTTTCCAACCAGTCTATCTGCATCTTACCAAACCATTTTTTTTCCACTGATGGCTAGTTGTTCTACTTTTAATGTCCGTCGATTTTTTTATTTATTTATTTATTTTTTTGTCTTACAGCTGCTCTCCATCAGAGATTTGTTGTTTGTTAGGAACAATGGCAAAAATTTTGTGGAGTGATGGCCTAAAGACGCCGTTTGGGTAGTCTGTTTTTTGCACCTAAATTCTTTCTTCTATTTCACTTAGGAGTCAGTGTGTCTGTCCTTCGGGATCTCAGATTTTTCCATATGCCCTCTGTACTATGAATCCATTATTATGCTGATAGTAATTCTAACTTCAAAAGGTTACACCAGTATTGTGACACATTTGTTTATCTTGTTTGTGGACTGATTAGCTTGTTGCGTTTGTGTTTAACCCCATACTTCAAAACAATCAATTTAAACAAGGATTGTGTCATTAGCCTGTTAGACTTACCCGGTTTCATAAAGTATTTTGTAATGGTGACAACAAAAATGTTTTTTTTTTTTTATCTTTCCAGTTGGTTATTTGCTGTGCTCACTTTTTTTAAGGGTAAATCTGAACGGACTCATATTGCTGAGCAGGATCACGGTATGGGTGTTATCGGCGTGCGCCAGCTTGCTGAGGGAGGCTGTCACGGGAGAGCAGTGTTGTGTAGCGTGGTTCTGAGGCCACCCCGTCTTCCTTCCTGTTTAGTGTGACACCCGGTGACTCCGTACTTTGGGGAAAGGAACCAGTTTGCAGCTTGACAGCTATACCCTGGGCACAAGACAGTCATCAGCATGCACCACCTTTTCTGGGGGCTGGGAGAACCGACTGTAAATAAAGGCAGTTTCTTGCATGAATATTAAATGTCATTGTGATTTCATCTGAATATTTGTGAGTGGGATGTTTAGATACCTTCTCTGCCCTATAGGAATCCTTTTCTGGGCGTTGCTAATAGTTCCAGCAGTATGGAATGGGAGTCTGTAAATGACTGTGGCTCTGGAGAGCATTTGACTGTTAGGTTTATATGCGTCTGAACCAGATTCCAGAGGTGGCCAGCACAGGCCATGAGATCCTCGCAGGGAATTAATCTTTATCCTGCAGACATCCAAGGTTTAGTAGATCAGTGAGCACACATGGAACATTCTCCTGTTTGCTGCATGCCTTAAAGGGAATTACTGGCAGAAAGCGCTCCATTTTTCTGTGAGATGATAACTTCCAGTTCCCTGGTGTTCTGGAAGGGCACCACCTTGTGGTAATGGTGCTGGAATTTTTTATTTTTTTTTCTTTTTAAGAAAAGGGGGAAAAAAATCTGACTTGATAGACTGTTTATCATGAACTTTTGTATACTTAAAATGTCCAATAATAGACATATTTTAGAGCTAAGGAACTCAGAGCAAAAAGGCATGTTCTCCTCACCTTTTAAAGAGAGAGTCGGCTGTTCTGTGTTTAAAATATACAGGCACGTTCCCAGGACAGAACATGATTTCCATAGGAGAAGATCTAGAAAACGGGCCGGCGATTTCTGGAAGAAAAATATTTACACTATGTGAAGAAGGAAGCAAACAGCCATCATTGCTTATGTGGGAGGGATTTTTAGCTGTTTTAATAACGTAAAAGTCACACTTTGGGGAAAAAGTATGCTTCTAAATGTATTAGATTCTCTATTATGCCACTAAAATGAGCATTTTCAGTTAGCTGTACTTTTTGTAGCTATTTTTTGCTTCACTATTGAACTTTTCCTCATTAATCCAGGAGCATTTTTGATGCCATTAACTTAACAGTAACTTCCTCATTTCCAGATGCTCCAGAGTTGTAGGCTCTCTGACACTCTGGAAAGTTTGGTCCTCTGTGGACCTGCTGTAAAATGATAAAATATGGTGATTGTGGTGTAAGGCCAGTCTGGCTCATTAGCTCGGTGGCTAACTGGACCAAAAATGGCACGTAGCCAAAGCCTACACTGGCTTTCTGATGTGAGAGCTAACTGGCTAAAATCACTGATATAACCGATTTGTGTTTGTATTATGCTACACATTCTCTGGTCACCTGTATTTATTGATGTCCCTCTGCTTTGCTCCTTCAGAGAAGCTATACAACTCCCATGGACCGGAGCTCAGAAGGTCCCTCTTCTCCCTGAAGCAGTTGTTCCAGGTACTGACCAATAATCTGGGAGGAACAGCTTCTTCGAGCCCAACTAAGGGGAGAACGTGATAAGTGTCCGCTGAAGGGGCGTTTACCTCTGACCTCCTCCCTTTGGAAATGATGGCCTATAATTGGGGAATGTAAACGATTTAAATTTTCAAGCTGCTTAAAGTGAAGGCATTTGGGGGAAAAAAGTAAACAGTGAACTGTACAGAATATGGCAGAGAGTGCGATTTTGTAAACTGTTTGCCTGTAATCTCCAGCTGTTTCCCATCATGCTTAAAAGTACATCTGTAATTGCGTTCTGACTGGCTTATGTTTTGGTCGGGGAGCCGTGCCATTTGACCTTTTGGGAGTTCAGAGGTGACTGAGACAGGATGCAGATTAACTGACTTGGTTATTAGTGATGCAGTGCATACTCCGGTAAAGTGTGTGGGTATCTCAGAGTAAAACTTTACATTTTAAAGTTATAATGATTCACTGAAGTTTGGCAACATGGTTACCATAGGCAGTGTTTCCCAATCCGGTCCTCGGGGACCCACAGTAGGACCATGCATTTGCTCCTTCCCAGCTCCGTGCCCATATTTTTCCTCCTTATCGGGAGCTGGGAGGGAGCAAAAAGATGGACTGTCTGTGGGTCCCCAAGGACTGGATTGGGAAACACTGATCTCAGGGATGAAGGACTTTTTACGCCCATGTTATGGCCAAGGGGCAGCTAGGAGTCTGTATGCATAGAAAGATGCCCACAATACAGGGGGCACCACTTCTGCTCCAGGATATTTGATTTGGCCAGATCGAGCTGTTGTGCTTTTTCACAATGCAGGACGACAAAGACCTGGTGCCGGAGTTTGTGAATTCTGACGGGCTCACCTGCTTCATCAAAGTGGGGGCTGAAGCTGACCAGAACTACCAGAACTACATTCTGAGAGGTGTGTGGTGGGTGGAGGCGTCTGTACTGGGGGGCGGGGCACAGTGGGCCAGGAATGCGATGGCTGTGCTGCTGGTGTCAGGGCCAACGGCAGCCGCTCTGCTGTTGTGTAACGGGACGGTGGGAATGCGATCTCCGGAAAGGAAGCTGAGGACTTTGGGAAAGCGTCTTGTTTATTTCTGCCAGTGGGGATCACGCAGAGGCGTGTTTAAACCAAGGAAAAAACAAGGAAACGCCATTGTTTACTCTGAGGGCTCCTGTCTGGGTGCCATCGATACAGGCCTTCCTCTCCTCGGGGCATTGAGGGGACCTGTCCCCCCCCACCCCCAGCTCCCCAACTTATCCCCAAAAATTTGCTTACAGCCCTCAGCCAGATCATGCTGTTCGTCGATGGGATGAATGGTGTGATTAACCACAACGAGACCTTGCAGTGGCTGTACACCCTGTGTGGGAGCCTGGTGAGTGTGATGACCCCCCCCGGCAAAAAAGATGTTGGAGGCTTCAGAAAGTATGAAGTCCTAAGAAGTTCAGCTTATACGTTTGTAATAAATAAACAAACAGATAAAAACTCGTTAAATAAAATCAGGATAAATATCTAAAGTAACATTTTGTGTTGGTCTTTCTGTGAGCATAATGGAATGAGTCTGTGTGGGATACTTTGTGTAGAAGGCCTTATCGGATGCGAGGAGCAGTGGCTCCACCCTGTGGTGGGATATGTGTATTGCTTCCTGCTCCAGTTGCTCATTCGCTCGGTCTGTCTGGCTCAGTCACGGCTGGTGGTGAAAACGGCCCTGAAGCTGCTGATCGTGTTTGTGGAGTACACCGAGTCCAACAGCCCGCTGCTAATCCAGGCTGTGAACGTTGTGGACAGCAAAAGGGGTGAGAGGCCTGCGCTTGCTGGAAATGTGGCACCTTAAAAAGCATACTCACCAGTTTCTGCTGAGAGATCTCTATTCTCCTGAGGCTGCACTAAAGCTGCGTGTGTGTGCGCGTGTCTGTGTGCGCGTGTGTGTGTGTGTTTCCAGGTGCAAAGCCCTGGTCCTACCTAACGGAGATCCTGGAAGAGAAGAATGGTTCAGACAGTGAGCTTCTCATCTTTACCATGTCACTTATCAATAAGGTATGATGTTCTCCTGACCCACATGGTGCCCCATAGAGCAAGCCATGGGAACCTGACTTGCACAATGGCACTCGCCTGCTCAAGTACCAAAACACAGATCTGCCAGGATCTTCACTAATCCCCCAAGTTTCCTTTATCATTGCATCAGGTTGGCTGTTATATGGATTATTTCTTTGCTCGCTGGCTCAAGGTTGTCTGTGTGAGCCTGTAGTTTATACCTTCCCACTGCCCTCCTGCACAGACCCTGGCAGCCTTGCCAGATCAGGACTCCTTCTACGATGTCACAGACTGTCTGGAGCAGCAGGGGATGGAGCGCATCATGCAGAAGCACATGAACAGCAGGGGGACAGAACCTGATTTGAAGCAACAGTTCACCATGTATGAGGTAGCATCTCCATCTGTGTATGAAGCGAGAACGAGGCACTCATTCATGGGTTGTGGGTTTGAATCCCACCCCTGCTATGTGTGTGTGGAGTTTATATTCAATACCTGTGTTGTGTAAGTTTCCACCACAAACTCTGGTTTTCATCCAAAATACACTTAGGTAATATGACATCTCAAAATAATGCTTGTGATCATCAGTGTGTATATATCCTGTGGTGGAGTGGCACGCAGGCTGGGCACTATTTTGGCTTGACTCCTGGGCAGCAGTCAGAAATTTCGTTTGGGCAAAAACACTTTGCATCTCTCTTGTTCATGGGAAAAGCATCATCATAGTTTTCACGTATGTAGTAGAAAATTTTATATGACCAGACCAGGAAAAAAGTTTTGGCTGAACAGTATTAGGGATGATGCAAGGAAAATCTGGGGTGGTATAATGGTCCTTGGACCCAGCCATGCTGGTATCGCATTCGGGGTGTGGCCATGCCTTCTGCCCTATCCCATCTTAACACTGAATAAGTGTTAATAGTAAATCAGGTCACTTAGATATGATTATGAAAATATTTAAAAGCTAAAGCATGTGGTGCAGCAGGCTATGCCTCCACCCCTGCGATTGGAAGGTTGTGGGTTTGAGGCCAGGCCTCGGCACATTTTTTTTGGGCCTTTTGAGCAAGGCCCTTAATCCCCCCGAAATCGTCCCGAGGCATCAGCTAAATGACCTGACCCTGCGCTCCGACCCCTAAGCTTTGTGCAACTGTACACACGTGTGTGTGTGTGTGTGTGTGTGTGTGTGTGTGTGTCTCGAAGGAGAGCATGCTGGGATACGTGAACAGAAGCGTTCTGATGTACCCGCACTGATACTTGTGCAAATGGGCAGTACAGCATCATTTCTGCTCCAGTTCCCGTGCTCGCTTCTGCGTCTGCGGCGTCCTGTGCCGGTTTGTAAGCAGCGCGCTTCCACTCCGATGCAGAACGCGCTGCGTTACGAGGACGGCGACGCGGAGGAGGCCATGCTGAGCATCCGGCGGGAGCGCCGCAAGCTGGCCCCGGGTGCCGAGGAGGGCAGGAGGAGCCGCAGGGCCTCCGCGCAGAACCTGGTGGACGGTCCCCTGCCCCCCAGCTTCCCGTCCCCCGACCTGAGCGCTCCTGGCCCGGTCCAGGGGGATCTCCCAGTGCCCCCCTTATCCAGGAATGGTTCTGCTGATAGCTCCACCAGCGCAGAACCGCGGGCGTCCTCGATTCCGTAAGTCTCCCTCCCCTCTTGCGTGGGTCTGCACAGCCTGGAACGTGCTTCTGTGGCACCGTTTCACTTCCGTCGTCTAAGTTTATGTGCATGAGAAGAAACTTGGAATAGTTGATCGCTTCCTGATTTTTATTTATTTATTTATTTTGAACACGCACGGCTCACTTTAACTTCTCTAACCAAGATAATACCTACCACAATTGCGCATGGCTAATAATAGACAGAACTCCCCGGTTGGGAGTACTGTGATTATGGGTTAAAACTAAGGTCATAGTTTTGTATGGAAAAAAATGCGAGTTAAACTTGTGCTGCTGTGTCTTTAACAACAAGCCACCCTCCACTCCCCAGAGCATGATGTGAGTAATGTCAAAATGCCGGAGACAGGAAGTGATGGGGCATACCGTTCAAATAAAAACACTGGAGGCCCCCAGGTGGCTAAAATGAACCGTGGGCCTGCCCGCCCTGTCCTTATGTGGTCATGGCTGGTTGTGGCAACTCCCTGTTGGCCGAGTCTGAGGGTGAAGTTTAAAATAAATTCACCTGCGGTTCACTGCAGTCTCCCTTGACAGTCAGTGTTGCAGAGGTATCATTTCACTACCAACTTTTGCATCACTTTCCTGGAGGAGATGAGCTCCTAATTAACGAGTTGCTATATTCTGGTCTAATATTTTAAACTTTATTTGAAATTGTCAGATATAGAGAAGTTGCGGAGGTGAGGGCCACCTTCTGTGCTGTCTGCGCCCTCAGTTTCAGACTGAAAAGCGAAGCCAGGAGATGGTAACTGCGCAGTGCGTGTTGAATGGATTAGCAGTAGGACCCGGGGGGCGTGGACGGAAAACCCCGTTTCTGCGCTGCTGGAGTTCACGCATGCGCGGTGTGAGTTTCTGCCCTTTCAGTAGAACCAGAACCGTACAGCCGTAACAGTGTTATTAACCACGGCTATCGTGATGCATGTTTGTACTAGGTGAACAGCGGATATTGATGCTTCGGTATCAGTAATTAAAGCTCTTCATTAATAAAACTAGCAGAAATTCTTTTTTTCTAATCCCCATTTTGATTTTTCAAAAGGTTTTATATAATGTACCGTTACATTAATTAATAAAAAATACATGTAATTGGTAGTAAATCTGGTGGCTTTGCAGCTGTAATTTTTTTGAGCATTTGGATCGTAAAACTAGTTTTAAATGGTTTACAATAAATGGTATTAATTATGCAATACATTCGAAGGATACTTTTTATATGTTTTAAAAACACGGAACTAGTCCATCTTGTTTTTGCCGATTGTTCTATGATGCTTTAGACTCAATACCTTATTGCAGTGTGCCGTAGGGATTTCGGGTGTTATAAGTCAGAAGCCTGGAGTTTTTAAACGCTGAACTTATGAGAATCGAATGAACCTAGATTGTTCTGATAAGCAGCATTTAATTTAGATGCAGGTTTTATGCATGCTTAGTTTGTGCTTGTGCGCGCACACGTGCTTAGTGACTAAAGCGATGAATATCGCAAGTATTCTGTGACGTTAGTTGGCGAACTAAAGACTAAAACTGCCTTTTTAAGTATAATCCGTGGAGGCTGCGTAACATTTTATTCTGCTGACAACCCGCGTGTTTAAATGTTTCACTTGGAACATCGCTGCCCTGGTGGAAATGTTTCTTTAAAAATAGAGAATGAAAAGTTTGTGTAAGATTGTGCTCCCGGTACGGCTCCGTTGGCAGGTGGTCGCAGCCGGATATAAGGTCGAGGGCTCGGGTACTCATTAGTACCGACGTGAAATTAGACATCCAAAATACGAGCCTATCACGCGCTCGGGCAGTTGGACTGACATCATCCACTGAAATGGTTTGCATTTTGGA
>JAODKL010000009.1:10274714-10286099 GCA_026780765.1 Petrocephalus schoutedeni
TTATTGGGAGATGTTGTGTGCCTTGTAGGTTAGGGCATTAAGCCTGCGATCAGAAGGTTTAAACCCCACCATAATACTGTTGGGCCCTTGAGCAAGGCCGTTAACCCCCAGTTGCTACAGGGGCTGGCTGACCCTGTCTTCTCGAGTGCTTTGGATAAAAGGATATGCTAAAATAAATAAATGTCAATGTATGTTTTAAATGTATTATGCCCAAGTATTAGTCTCTGTGGCATTAAAATGGGTAAAAGGGCGGTGTCTAAATCTCCTTGATCAGATGCATAGCTAACTGTAACCCCCCCCCACCATCTGATTGTGCCCACTCCGTCCCACTCGCCAGAAAATTTTGACCATGATGCCAACAGAAGAGGAGAAGCAGAAGATTCAGGAGGCTCAGCTGGCCAACCCAGACATGCCGTTGGGCACGGCCGAGCAGTTCCTGCTCACCCTGTCCTCCATCAGCGCCCTGGCAGCCAGACTGCAGCTCTGGGCTTTCAAACTAAACTACGAGACGCTCGAGAAGGTCTGTCGCTCTCTTCTCTGCTCTAGAAAGGAAACACACTGTTACCTCCATGTTCTACACCACGGAAGGATGCAAGGTCCAAGTATAAAGTCCAGTATAGAGGGGTGTGTCATAGCTTATTCAGAATTAACTGCCCGTGACTGTTTATTTGCCATTAATACAGCGTAGAAAATATACCCACAAACCGTCTACTTTGAATGTTTTTAAAAGTGCAATGACAAGTGTTCACCAGCAGATGGACTCTTTGTCCAAAACGGTTGTTGTTTCTGCCTTTTAATCTCTGTTTTTCATTGGCGGCTTTAGGAGGTTGCAGAGCCCCTGTTTGACCTTAAACAAGGAATGGAGCAGCTTGCTAAAAACCAGACATTCAAGCGCATCCTAGCAACCCTTCTGGCCATAGGGAACTTCCTGAACAACTCCACCGTAAGTGAAGCCCAGCCCTACCCCATTATAGAGCCAAAAACAGCAGTTGGGTACTCTGTGAGCGTGATGTCACAAACATCTGACCGCTGTCCCGTGTTTCGTTGTGTGTAAAGACAATTTGGCGGGACCCTGCCTGATGCTGTGAAATTCCTGGAAGTAAAGGCTGACTGGCCTTCCCCACATCACCCCACCTTTATATTGGTCACTTCATACCCCTGCAGGCCAAGGGCTTTGAGCTGAGCTACCTGGAGAAGGTGACTGAGGTCAAAGACACGGTGCACCGACAGTCTCTCCTGCATCACACCTGCAACCTTGTGTTGGAGAAGTACCCAGACACGTCGGATGTGTATTCCGAGATTGGCTCCATCACGCGCTGTGCGAAAGTGAGTCTGCCGTCAGCCCCGGTTCACGGCCATGCCTCCTGTGCTTTGCATGATCTCAGGCGTAGTCTGAGTAGCTGCCATAAGAAGATCCAAAGAATACAAGGACAGTAACTGAACCCTCCATGCTCTTTTAATTCTAATAGGCAAATGTATTTTCCAGTTAATACTTTACAGGATGTTTTTACTAAACTTAAACCTATTGGATTTTATTTGTTTTAAAACACCTTATTTAGAATTTCATAATTTTGTAGATAATCTTGTTGTTGCTGCGTGTTTTTACTTTCTCCGTTTTTTATTTATTTTTCTCTATTTATAACCTTTCGTATGTAACCTAGGTTTTTAATGTGGCCCTAGCTGCTTGCATGGTGTAAAAACTTTTATACTAACTTCAACTTCCAAAATGTTTTGGTAGCATCTGAATGTGACAACATATAATAGTACTGTCAGCTAAAATATTACAGCATCTAAACATCTTACAGCAACTGGAAGCATCTGAACATTAATTGTATATTACCATCAGTGTATTGGAGCAGATTTTTCCAGAGCTGGATAAATTTCATGTAATATCAGTAACATGTCAGTGTACAGATTATAGTAAAAGCTAAATGTTTAGCATACAGTTTATCGTAATTGCCTCCCCAGGTGGACTTTGAGCAGCTGTCGGATAACCTAATGCAGCTGGAGAAGAGGTGTAAGGCTTCGTGGGACCATCTGAAGGTAGTGGCCAAGCATGAGGCCAAAGCCAGCTTGAAGACCAAGATGACAGAGTTTCTGAAGGACTGTACAGAGCGTATAATCATCCTCAAGGTGGTGCACAGGCGCATCATCAACAGGTGGGAGCCGCCTGTCACCCACCACGGCTGGAGCTTATTGTTTAGATCGAGCAGATCTGAAATTCCAGTCCTATGGGGACTGAAGTTTTAAGATCAACATGTTGTCCAGTGCCACTGGAGCTTTATCCGAAGCACAGTAGCTACATTTACAATTGCAGCATTTGGTAGGTGCACTTTGCCAGAGCAACTTCCATAAATGCTTTGACTCCATTAGTAAATATTTTCTGATACTGGTTCAGTAAAACCCAGGCTATGAATGCCATCTGTCTAATACTGTTATCTAGCTAATAGATAAAGGTCCAAGCCGGTTCATGACCGTGATGTTTGTTTTGTTGCTTCAACAGGTTCCACTCCTTCGTACTTTACCTGGGCCAGCCATCCCACTCTGTGCGGGACATGAAAGTCACCCAGTTCTGCAAGATCATAAGCGAGTTCTCCCTAGAGTACCGCACCACCAGAGAACGGGTTCTGACGCAGAAGCGCAAGAGGGCCGCCCACCGCGAGCGGAACAAAACTCGGGGCAAAATGATCACAGAGGTCAGAGGGCGCCAGCCAGTTTTGGCGTTTAATTGCTTAGGTCTGCTTTGGCTAATAGATTCTGTAATCAAGGTAGTGAGAGGGAAGGGCTACAGTTTCTGACTGCTCCCTGTGATTTGAGCCCACAACCTTAGCGCTGTCAGGGCAGTGTTCTGCTTATCGAGCTGCACATGCATACACAATGACAGGATACAGGTGACTGCGTCACCAGTTATAAAGAATGCATCAAAAGGATGTTCATGATGAGAAACCAGAATCACAGGAAGAAACCCCACAGAGACGGAAAATATTCCACCTCCGCACCTACGGTACTGAAAGGAGAAAAGCTAAATCTTTTATAATCCTGGGTTCAAAATGCCACACATAATGACACACGCCACAGATGTCATGAAGTGGAGAGAGTAAGGGCTTTCTGCATGACCTTTGCAAGTAAAATGTTCTGATGTGCCGGAGGGTTTATTGCCGGGGTGCCGTCACTGACATACTAATCAGTGTTTGAAGGCCGCTGAGGATGGTTTCCTCCGTTTCAGACTGAGAAGTTCTCTGGAGCCGTCTCTCCTCTAGCTGAGAGCAGCCCCACCCCCGTCTCCGTGGCAGCAGTTATGGAGCCAACACAAGAGGAACATGAGAACATGAAGAACTTGCTGACCGCCAGCATGAACCATGGCAATCTGCGGCGTAGTCGTGCTGTACGGAGTAAGTGTCATTTCCTCCCTCCGTGCCACGTTATGCTACAGTACAGCTAGATTACCTGATCTTCTGTAAATAACTGCATTTCTACAACTAAGATATCTAAATGCAATTTCAACCCATATCCCTTTGGACAGTCTGTGATGCCTTATTCTCAAAGCAAGTGCGCAAGGTGAATGTGCTCAATTCAGTTTCAAGTCATTTCAATTCCTGTATTTTTCCGTTAGGAACGTGCATATCTGAAAAGTATCTGTGCATGTCCAGTTTACCCATCCACTTCCTCTTGCCTGTTCTCCATCAGGCTTAGGTAATGTCAATCCTATGAACGTGTCTACCAAAGATGACATCACAAGTTCCCATGACGACGCCACTGATGAGATCATGGACCGCCTGGTCAAGTCTGTAACGCAGAATCCATCAGAGAGGCCATCCAGTCCAAAAACACGTAAACGTTCCCGTTTGAACAGGAAATCCTGTGAGTATAGCGCGTCCATTTCCTGAAATAGTGCTTCACGATTGCAGATTATACTCACATGTTTACATCAAAGTAGATCAATGCGCCAGGGAAACTATTGTGAAGATGTCGTATATAATGGCTGCAGTTTGCAGATGCATGTTACGTGTCCATCGATTGATCCATCCATCTTCGCCCAAGTTTATAATTTATTCAGTTAAGGTTGCAGTAATCTGGAAGCCACCCTGGAATGCATAGTATGCAAGTCATCATGTATCCCATGTGATTTATCGACCCAGTTGTCTAAAGTGCATGTCTGGCAGCTGTGAAAGACACCCTTAAACATAAAAGGAAAGAGAACATAAAAACTAGAGCTGTACTGGACAAAGATAAGCCATCCTGCTGGGAGGTGTTTGGCCAGAAGACCTTTCTGCATTTGTCCTCCAGTCAGCACTGGTGATGTTGATTTAAGTAGGCCTACTTGTATGTTAGGAATCCCATTGCTTCTCATTATCTTATCTGTACGTTCAGTCTGAGTGTAGAGCATTCAGGCTGATGTTCCTTCACAGGGTGAGACTAATAGTGTCCTGTGTGGTACTGCACCAAATCCTAAGAAGCCTTGTGCCCTAAAAATGGCCGATTTAAAGTCTTAAACGTGTTAAAGCAAATGTGCTCAGAGTTTGAAGTGCCACTGAGCTTTCTGTGTGTCAAGTGGTTTGCTTTCGGATTTATTCGTGCGTTCGCAGACAATAGGATTTTGTGTCCACGACAAGCTATAATCTCCTTAGTTCCATTTCACTGTTTTCTATTCTTCATTAATCTTAAAGTTGGATCTCTGTCATGCATGTGTTGGGTTCCCCCAGTACATTTAGATCTTATGTGCCCCTTACCGTGACAGACCTATTGAAAGGTCAGAGGAAAGCAATTCCTGGTTTTAGTTTTCAGTGGAACCAGATTTTCCTCCTCTTGCATTTCCTACAAAACATGCCATGTCATAACATGCAGCTTTGTTAGAACATTAGTGTCATTTTATTATTGTTTCATAAGTATTATTACAATAATAATAATAATAATAATAATAATAATAATGACAATAATAATAATAAATTTCCCTTTATAGAGCACCTTTCACAATTCCAAGGTTGCTTAATATTTCTTCCATTCTGTTCTACTGGCTGGACCTATTGGTCAGGCTTCACTTTCTATCCCTAACATGAATTCCACAGTGCAGACTTGAGTCTTGTTTTCTCAACCATGGAGCCAGCAAGTGTCTGGTCCTGGAGTCTGGGAGGCAGCCATGAGATAGCCGGGGAAGTTGTGTTGTGGATTGCCACTTCAGGATCGCTCTGTCCCTGTGAAACCAAGGTTACAGACAATCAGCATTTCTCTGGAGAAATCACTGTGGACAGTAGCCTAGTTAATCAGATCTACTACAGATTTTCAAAATCCCCTACTTTACAGTTAAAACTAATCCTTCTGTTAACACCAGATAGCCAACGGCTTGGCCTAGCTTAAAAAGAATTTGGATTACGACACTTACAATGTTAAGCCAAAAGTGCCCAAACATTGTAAACATATTACAATAAACATTATCATAACATGAAGCCACCTTTCTTGAAGGCCTTGTCCCTACTCCGATGCACCATTTTAAAACTGCAGTCTAAATTGGTTATAAAGTTATAAAAGTTATAACTTTTATATAAGTTATAAAACTTGCTGACCGCCAGCATGAACCATGGCAAAAAAAAAATAAAAATATATATATATATATATTGCATGTAGACCAATTTTAAGGCCAATTTTTGCAAGGTCAATTTTATCGCAAGTATTTGGGTGGGGCAACACAGTGGTGCAGTGCTGAGCATTGTCACCCTACACCTCTGGGACCAGGGTTCGAGTTTCTGCCATGGCTCCATGTCTGTGGAGTTTCATGTTCTCCCCATGTCATTGTAGGGCTTCCTCCAGGTACCCCAGGTACTCCCTACAGTCCAAAACAATGCTGAGGTTAATGGGAGTTACCAAATCGCGCGCGTGTGTGTGTATGTATGTGTGTATGTATGTGTGTATGTATGTATGTATGTGTGTATGTATGTGTGTGTGTGTGTGTGTGTGTGTGTGTGTGTGTGTGTGTGCCCTGCAATGGGTTGGCGCCCCATCCTGGATTGCTCCATGTCTTGTTCCCATAGCCTCTGGGATAGTTACAGAAAGTGGTGGTGGTGGGGGGGTCGGATAACCTAATGATGGGGGGGTGTATTTGTTTCTGTAGTTATTACATTAGGATGACCAATTATCCCCACAACGCGATAAAAACCTGTAACTTTTTACCTTATGGGGACATTAAGTCTCCACGAGAATGACCTTAATTTTAATAAAAATCTGCAAATGTACTAAAAAAAACTAAAAAGTAGTCGAATGCCTTGTTGTCCTGTATTTTCTTTGGTTAGTTGTGGTTAAGGTTTGGGTTGGGTAGGGGTTATGGTTGTCAGTTGGGATTAGGGTTATGCCCATAAAAATGATTGGGGAGTCCCCATAATGATAAGGTGTGTGTGTGGGGGGGGGGGTGGTGTTAATCCTGGCTAACATCTACGGAATCTCGCTATATTCCAGTGCGGCGGACCCTGAGGAGTGGCCTGAGTGTGGACATGGTGCAGGCCCTAGGCCTCGGCAAGCCTAACGAGCAGCTGTGACCGGAGGGTCCCCTGGGACGCGCGGCATGAGAAGACTGAAAACAAGAGCTTAAAGGGACAAGGGAAGATGCGAAGACGTACTGCCAGTGTCACAGAGCACACAAACTGCCCCTGTGTCGGTCATGTGGCTGCAGAGGCCTTCTCAGCTAGAACACATGTTATAGGTGCTAGAACTGTATCAGAAGTATGTTCTGAAATATACCACAGGAGTGGCCTAGGCTGCTTTCGCAGCAGGGTGTTGGAGTACTGGAAGCTGAGGAATTTTCACAATATATATATATCTACTAATGTTACTTTTATTGTTATTTTTTTGCACAAGAACAAATGGGTTAGTGTGTGAAGGGGGTCTTGCCATACCTGGATGGTGGTATGCAGGTGGCACAACCCGCCTTCCCTCTTAGGACATGTTTTATAAGAGATTAAGTAGGGGTACCTCTGTGAGGCTCTTGAGGGAGGTAACTGATGGAGAGACTTCCAAATTCTGAAGTGGAACGGGTTGTACACTAGTTCTCCTCGTTGGTGTTTGTCATTGTATGTTATTATCGTTGTTTAATTTATTGCTGGGCCATTTCTTTTGTCAGTGAAGGTGCATATGAAACTTATTTTATAGTCTTTGTTGCCACAGAGACGTTTCGTCCTTCAGATGGCTTGCTCCTTGCCATAGTACAGGCACGAAGTCTAGACAAGACACGAGGCCCGATCTGCTGCGCTATCCTGTGCATTATAAATCCCTTTCAACTAGGTCAGCAGTCGATTATCTGATGAACTTAGTTTGTTCACCCAAGTTTTTAATTGTTTCTCCTTGTAGTTAAACAACTGATTGTGCTCAAATGATAAGCAAGTGCATGTCTTAACTCGACATTTTAATTGCGCTGTCAGTGCGAGCAAAATTAAATGTTCATAACGCCTAACGTCGGTTAAACATCCATTTTGTGGATATTACTATTTTGCACTGCGAAGTTAGGGTTTACTTATATCTAATTCTGTATCAGTTTCATATTACGTGTGTGAGAGACTGTTTCAAAATACACGGCGTTCACTTATATGTTCTTCCTGTGATTTTACACTTAGGATTTAGCTGAACTCTAACTTCTGCTAAATCATTTATTTATAACATACCAGCTTATCCTTTTAAAACTGATGTATCAATGTAATCTAATGTCATATGACCCAATACTATTTTGGCATCTGAAAATAAAACCTTTTTTTAATTGTTGTAGAGTCTGATTTATGTGGCGTTACTCCAGCCGTTTGGGACATTTCTAAATGATGACTGATATCCGTGGTCACGGCGGGATGTCCCGCTGCCCGTTCTCTGCCGTCCACATGGGGGAGCGGTTGCATTTCATATGCTCGGCTCGGTACACTTAAGCTACTGCTAAAGGTTCGTGAAAATCCCTTTATAGTCTCAGTACATTGCGCCTTTAGTTTTAATCTCCCCAGACTAGGTTTGCTAACTTTGGTCAGCTGGCTGGCGTGAGGTTTTCCATTTGGAGACAATGTGACGGTTCTATTACATTGTAAATGGTGTGTAGGCTTTGCAGATTACCCCAATGCTTTTGACGTAGGTAATTTTAGGTTTATAATGGAATATAGATTTGCCATAAGATTCCTTCCTGTGAGCTTGAGAGTCAAAAAGCGTGTCACGCCAGATGCCTGAGTTGGAAAACATGCCGAATTCAACTTACACTGTGTCCATATTTATCGTTGGCCTAGAATATATAGTAAATTAACGAATATTTCGCCATGCATAGTAATCAGACGGCGAAGCACTTAAACAAATGCTAACTTGGTATTATGCTCTGCTTTTGTCTATATCTCGCTGGTGTTCTTGTACCAAATGCTTGCGCAATCCCACTCTTAAACTAAATTTTTTGTCCGTTTTAGAGTTATTGCATTTTGGGGGTAAAATATAAAATTACAATTGGTTAAAATGGCTTCGGATTGAATTCAAGAAGAAATCCGAGATAAGCAGCCGGTGCGGGCGAGCGCGTCCCCTTCGGTGGAAGTTGAGCCGGCTGCGTGCGCGGCGCGTTGCCTCTTTAATAACCGGGGGGTTATAATGATATTTTGTTGCGGCCGCTGTCACGTGTTGCCATACGCCAGAGCTGTACCTCGGCTGGAAGGGGACGAGGAGCTGCTGGCACCGTGAGCCGGCGCCCGATCACGCACCATCCCCATGTCCCTCCGGACTCATATAAGAGAGGGCGAGATGACAGCCCGCTGAGGTCGCGCCGAAGATGCTCTTTGTCACTGCGCTCCTGTTGGTGACGGCCGCCGGGGTGGCCGCAGCTGACCTTTACGAAACCGAAGCTGCTGTCCGTCCGGAGCCGGCTGTCAGCGCTGCCCCGGCGCCGACCCCGGCAGCGTCCCCTGCAGCCTCTCCTTACCCGCCCGGAGAGTACGCGGAGGCTGGCGTCGTTTTGGCCAGATCCGCCGATGCGCACGACCCCGTCGCGACCACTGACGGCGGCGGCGCGTCTCATCACGGCGGCGGCTATAAGATCGTGCAGTGGGAATGGAGCTACGTCCAGACACCGTATATCATTGCTATTTGGATCCTGGTGGCGAGTGTTGCGAAAATACGTGAGTGCTGATTTTTTTTTCTCCCCTTTTTAGGGAAAAAAAAGTTCTGTTCTAAAGCCTGCAGAAGCGTACGCGTGCTTTCTGAAATGCCAGATTGCTCGATGGCAGTCGAAAGCCTTATTTCGAAATCTGAAATCTTACTAAGAGCCGGAGAATTTGTTCTGTTGCTCTTACCCACCCAAGACAGACAAAATACCATTATATTGTTCTCCGTTTCCCCTACAGTTTAATCCTTGGAGACCTGAAGGTGGCCCAGAAAGAAATATCAGTTGTTTTTGAAATCCTGTATTTCGCACAGTGGCATATAATGTAAAGTTTGCCAGCATACATTTTTAGCAGGACATTTCAGGTTGTGCTGTCGCAGGTAATGACTGCGTTCATATAGTCTCTAGTTTGGGGTTAGGGTTAGGGTCGCACCTGTACTCTTACCGGGAGTGGTGGTACATTTTCTCAATGAATTACTTCGTTACTTTTATCATCATTATTATTATTATTATTGTTGTTGTTGTAGTTGTTATGTTTGGCCTGTTTTCCTGCGCACAGGTCAGAAGTTCTCTACAAAGCCAAAAGACCGGTAGCTTATGCTGAATCTGAGCTGCCAAAGCATTTTGTTTTTGATTTCACCCCCTTTCATGTTATGACCGACAGCTTGATGCCGGTATTTTTATTGGATTTGCGGTTTATTGGGGCCCCCGCGGTTACTTTGTGTGGAGCTGCTATGGTGTAAAACTCTTTAAATGAGATAGGAAAAAAGACGTGCTTAAGGTAAACCCAAGTGTTCCCGTAATGCCATTTCTACAGGGTGCTCAATACAAGCAGCTGTACTGTTATTGTAAAAAGAAAATCTGAGCCGGGATTATACAAGATCTGAAGCACCCAAACCCAAAAATTAAAAGCCAAACTAAATTAATCCAAGCCATTGGTTGCCCATCATGAATGCATTGATTTAAACACATGCGTAAAGCACAACTACCAACCTGAAATCCAGAAGATGACTTTAAGGACTACTCATACTATTTCAGTTTCCTCAGTTGCAGAATCCTTTCTCTATTAGTGCTATAACTATTATTGCTGTATGGTTTCGATTGAGCTGATCGATGTTAATCACCTGGCTTTTGGGCCCTACTGGCTTTAGGGCCTACCGGCTTTAGGGCCCTACCGGCTTTAGGGCCCTACAGGGCCTTCGGCTGCTTGTTCCCATTAATGAGCTGCACCAAGGGCATTGGTCTGGTTTCAACATTGATAGGGACCAAAGTAGCCCCCCAAACACACACTCTACTCCTACCACCCTGCCCAAATCTACGTCCTTGAGCTGTACCCTACTTGTTGCCCAGATGTGGCTATGAATTGCCTACTGTTTTGATGCGGCATGTTCTCATGTGATGGAGCCATAGTGGCCGATGACCTACTGGAGGTATGCATTTACATCTCAAAGGCAGACCGAAGTCACCAGTATCAGTCCAGTATGGGTCCAGCATTCTACAGTATTTCATCCTTTCCATCTGACAAACACCGCCCAGGCCTTCGTCTCATCTGCCTTGACCTTAGCTTACTCTCTTTAATCGTCATTATCTCGATATGTAGTTTTTGGCTTGATGTAGGCCTTGATCTGTGGCACTGTTGCAGTTCTTCTGTATTTTGCAGACATGTGATGTGATTGCGTAAGTGAGTGTGGTGAGTGAACAGGATCCTCTCCTGGCTTCGCCACCCAGTAAGGACACGTCAACCACCTCAGCTTCTCCATTCATGTCCTACGCGTCCCCTTTCAGTTCCCCAGTCTCTCTGGCAAACCCCTCTTCCTTTGCATAAATAACTGAAAACTGATTCTTGGCATGAATAACAACAATTTGTGTACTTTTCCAGAGCAAATTCTTAAATAAGCCTGGAAGTGCTTTTTTGATAATAATGTGCTAATAAGACTAATATGCATTATACTGACAAGAAATGTAATATTTCTAATAATAATATTTACAGTATTAAAGTTAATATTCTGGGCAGGGCTTTTATGATTATATATTATTGACATTCTGACCCCATTTACAAGAAAAGAAAAAGAATGGTCCTTCTCAGATTTGTTCCAATGGCCCCCTGGGAGGTGGTCCAGCTCGGGACAGTACCTCACACCCCTGTGGTCTATCTGAGGTCTGTCTGCAATCTTATTTCTACACTGGAGTTCTCACGTGTTCTCACCTCACTAGTGCAGACCTCCCGCCAGTGTGTAGGCTTGAAGTGGAGCCAGCTCATCACCTGAGCACAGGAGCACACCCACACC
>JAODKL010000009.1:10286109-10313518 GCA_026780765.1 Petrocephalus schoutedeni
GGGACCCCCCCCCCCCCCCCCCCCCCCCCCCCCCAGGCTCTTTCTGGCTGCACGCCTGCGTTTCTGCTCCCCTTTATTTGCAGATCTGTGCCCCCCCCTCCTCCCACTCCCAATCTCAGAGAGATGATGACCCTGCATGGGTGACATCGTATTACTGGCGCCAGAGCCACAGAGCCTTGGTAAACATGTGAATGTGTCATAATATGGTGTAATGAAGCAGCCACCATTTACTCTTATTCATGATTAAGGGTTTTACATACTGTGAAGATTTTAATTTTATGCAGGAGTACTACATAACTGCTTTTGTTTCTGGTGTACGGAGTCTGTTTTCAGTATTTCCAGTACCTCCCCTTTAGGTTTTTCTTTGGAAGAATGACTGTAATTGACAGTCTAAAGTGGTAAAAATGTCCTATAAATACCGGACTTTGACTGACTGAGGATCTGGCGGGTAGAGCGAGGTGCAGTCATCATTGGTGCGAGGGTGATGACTTTGAGACAATCCTGAAGCCGTCTGACTGCAGTCTAGAAAGATTTAATCTCTTGCGTTTTTCACAGCAGGATGCAATTGTGGAGATATGAATAAAGAGCACGGAAGCTGTTGTTTCAGTAATGAATTCTCATTACCGGCACCCAGGGTATGCCTAGGGATGAATTTTTTGGCGGAGACACGGGATTTGAAAAATTAAAAGGGAAGCTTGTAGGGTTTTCTTTTTTTCCCCCCATAAGTCCTTCATGGTTTAAATAAGGGACATAGTGCATTATCTGTCTCATCCTAGGTGCATATATTGACCTGTTTGTTTCAGCAACTTGGCTGTTCTTCTGTCATTCAGAGAATTAATCCTCATTTTATAAGTTAAATGTTAGTCTCAGAATGTTAATCTCACGTGCGACAGGTGGCCGTCTATTTGGCAGGTAGTGCTGTAATCCCCCCCCCCCCTCCCACACAGACATCGGGGGACCTGAGATAGCACTCCCCAGCCCAGGCCCAGCCCAGACCCAGCCCAGGCCCACTACACCCTCTTCAGTTCTCCGGCATTTCTGTTGCACAATGAACTCAGCATTGACCAGAGCACACAAAGTATTGCAATAATCCTTTGTCATTTGCAGCACTGCAAGCACCATGGCGCCTGCCCGGACTAAAAATCTACTTGATACACACTGAAGCAGGAAAAGTACAGACTGGTTAACACTTTTTAAAAAATATATACACATTGTTGGTTGCCAGCATCCAGAACACAAATCCCTTCTCATTTCTGGAACCAGCGCCAATCAAAGTGTTGTGGAAGCCATCCTTACTCCCCCCTCAGTGCAGGTCCCTCGATCTTTTAGGCTCTGCCGCTCTGGGCGTCAGAACTTGGTGTGCCACCGGTGGGTTTTTAGGCCACATAGCAGGCCGGCAGTCTGCCTTTGGGAACAGGTAAGGACTGCGGGCAGGCATAGTGCCGTGTGACAGATCCGAGCGCCAAAGACGAGGCTCGCCAATTGTTCGGCCAGAGTGTTCTACTGTGCTGCCTGGCAACGTCTGTGCCTGCCTCTTCCTGTTTATGCTCCTTTCTGTGTGCGTCTGGTGCAATATCACAATTGCATGGTAAACATCGTTTTTTTTTTTTTTTAATGATTCAGTTGGTGGAGTGGCGCTGTGATCCCACAGAATTGCGTCCTTGATAATATCTCCAGTTTGTATGTCCCTCACCATTCGGTGTCAGCAGCCGGTTACCTTGATGTTCCGCTGTAATCGTAAGAAAGTACTCAGACAGGTTTGAAACTGGCACCAACGGAGAGGGCTGAGGGGAGTGTGGGGATGAGTCTGTGATGTCAGAGAAGATAACTGCATCTGGTGCACAAGGGGGGGAAGGTGCATTGGTGGGATGCAGAACGGTGTGCTGAAGGAGATTAAAATTAGCTACATACCGGCAGCATTTGCGTGTCTCAGTGGCTCTTTATCTTCCAGATAAAGCCGCCATGCAAAGCTGGTCAGGTATGTGGTTCATAACTGAAAGGTATCTTCTGTATTTTGATCATTGGTGGTAATTGTCTGTCTCCCCCCCCATCCCCCCCCCCCCCCCCCCACCCCCCGCCATGACAGTCTTCCACTTCTCCCAGCGTGTCACCACGGTTGTACCAGAAAGCTGTCTGCTCATCCTTCTGGGCCTGGTTCTGGGCGGGGTCGTGCTCATCGCCAGCAAGAAGCAGCTATACCAGCTGGACCCGGGCCTGTTCTTCCTCTTCCTGTTGCCCACCATCGTCGGCGATGCCGGCTACTTTATGCCAAGCCGGCTCTTCTTCGACAACCTGGGCACCATCCTGGTGTATGCCGTGGTGGGCACCCTCTGGAATGCTTTTTGCACGGGCTTCTCCCTCTATGGCATGAAGCTGGCTGGTGTTATCGGTGAGTCATGCCGGGGATGGGCGGGGTGGCGCCAGCCCCCTGGGGAGCGAGCCAGCCCAGATGAGCTGTTGTGTGCGCTGGGAAAAAAAGTGGCATGGCGGAGCGGGCATCTTAAATGGTGTCTGATCCTGGCCATAAGGGTGGCCCTCTCTCTCCCTCTCTGAAACTCGCTTCCCGTTTCCTGGGGGCTGGGAATGTGCGCAGATGAGAAGGTGGAAGGGAGCATGATGGAGTTCCTGCTGTTTGGTGCGCTGATCTCGGCAGTGGACCCCGTGGCGGTGCTGGCCGTCTTCGAGGAGGTCCACGTCAACGACACGCTCTTCATTATCGTTTTCGGGGAATCTCTGCTCAACGACGCCGTCACCGTGGTGAGTCCGTGCCTCCATCCTCACCCCAGCAGTCCTGAGGCCAGGTCTCAGGTGAATTCCCTTCGACCCCGTCCCGGGCCCCCCTCTGGGTGGGCTGAAGGCCTTGGTCGCGGACCGGCCGCCTGTGCACCTTCCTCCGAGCCCCGTGACGGAAAGCACAGGGGACCGTGTTGGCAGTGGCAGCTCTCAGCCCACACTCTCTCCGTGAGCGCCGATGACTAACTTTGCCAGCACTCTCTTCCTCGAGGAAACAATCCGAAATACAAGCTTCAGGTGCACAGGCCTGCTACGCGGGCATCTGTAACACGACTCGGGCGTGCTGGGCTGCAGGCAGGCCCGCACAGTGCCTGCCATTGCAGAGTGTAACTTAAATAGTTTGGGCGATGGCCCCAGCCGTGTAAATCGTTTGCGATGGCGACTTCCGCAGTGCAGCCGATGCGGTCACCCTCTTCCCCGCGCTGCTCGGATGCCTCCTCCGGCCTTAATGACCCCCATCGCCGTCATCGCAAGGCCGAATTAAATCACAGCAACAAGGTCCTTTTGTTTGCCCGACCTCTCATAAGCCAGGCATTATCCGCGGGCCTGAGCGTGATCTTGCCGTTCTCCTGGCCCCAGCGGTCTACCTCATCGGGAACATACCGAGCGTGTCAGCTTGGGAGAAATTTGCAGGGTACACACCGGCATGTCTCTAGCCCCAGTGAACCTCCCAGAGCCTTTCCTGATCGTAGGTCCTTTCGCTGCCTCCCGCGTGCCGTGAACCTGGGAATAGCACTAAACTTTGGACCCTTCCTGAGTTCTGAGGGCCCTCTAAACCGGATTGATCGGAACACAAGTGCCGAAATCCTCGGATTGCATCAGCTTCACTAAACTTATCATATCAGTTTCTGCAGACACGACTTGCTCCCAACCGATGTTGAATTATGATTCTCTGTCATTTCCACGTGATTCTCTTTTACCGGAAGCAGCTTTTAAACATTAGTGTGGACTGCAGGGGGCGCTGTGCAGAAACCAAGCCCTAAGTTATCCCATGTGTGTGAATGGCTAGGAAGTGGCTTGTCAGCTGATACTGAACCTAGGCCCTTGCTAAAGATGACCCAAATGCTTTCTGAGGCAATATGCAAGGGAGTTGGGCATTCTGGACCTGTACTCAATATGCATCAGTCATACCCAGACATTTAATGCTGCATATCACTCATTTCTCATTTTCAAAATGAGACAAAATTGGCTGGATGATTCTAGAGGTTAGTGAAGTATAGACAGGGTGCAAGTTAGAATTGCCCTTGTGCTGAGCTCACTCAGCAGAAACATCTCACCCACAGACCAAGAGTTGAACACACTTGGATCTCCTGCTGGATTCCAGGTGGCTTGTGTCACGAGGCTGTATCCACGCATTCCCCGTAATGCTACGTTTGCTCGTTTAAGGGTTGCAGCTGTCGTCAGAAGCTCGGATGAATGTTTCCGATAAAAAAAAGAAAGCGTGTGTGCAGCTTGGTTTCGTCTCTTCAGTGGTTAAGTTAAGTCACGTCAGGAAATGACACATATTATAAAGCAACTCATACTAGAAAAGCAGCAAGTGGATCAAATAACACAGCATATCAATTGTTAAGTGTTCAACCCTAATCTGCCTGAATAGAAGAGACATTTTTGGTCGGGTGCAACTGATATATTACTAAGCCAATATTAATACTAAGCCAGTATTAATATTAGCCAATACTTAGGTTCCATAAGTGTATCAGCATCTATACGGCATCTATAGCTACTCATTAGACATTTATGATGAGAGGAGGAGCTCTCTCACTGGGGCAAATGCTAAGAAGCTCTGTGCTCCCTCAAAATAAGGTATAGTTCAGTCTAGAGCGGAACCATTATGGAATGAATGTGTAGTTGTGCACGGTGATGACCCAGAGAGTTTCATTTTGCTGTGAGTTACGTTTACAGCCATTAGGAAAACACAAAGTGAGAGGCCAATCACCTGTCCCAGACATGGATTTTGCCAGAACAATACAAACTTACATCTAACTAAATGTTCAGATTGAGATGATATACACACTTTTGTACACCAAACAAATGGAATTAAAAAGACAGCAGATTACACTTAATTCCCTAACTAACCCCAAAACAGGCATGCGGGTATTAACATCTAAAATGGGAGGGGAAATTAACAGCTGGGAATGGAAACACTGTGTTATACGACAAAAATTGAGTTATATTGTATTATATGCCAAAAAAAAACAACTTGATTGTCAGCACAGTTTTAGCGCTTATGTTAAGTACAATAGACTGTGCTTCATGTTATGCACTTCTTCTAGGGTTATAATGTGTCCTTCTTGTCCATCCACCCTGTTTAGTGCTCAGCGTCACAGAGCTTGTTTTATATTTATATGAAGCCTGAGTTTCTGCTGTTTGTTGGAGCTTAACAAATTGGTATAATTATATCAATCTGTAGGGCATTGTTTAACCGTAACCAGTAAAACATTGTTTAACCCGGTGTTTCCCAACCGGGCCCTAAGGGACCCAAAAACTGTCCTCGGTTTTGGTCCCTCCCAGCTCCCTGCCAGACAGTTCACATTTTTGCTCCCTCGCGGCTCCCAGGAGCAAAAACTTGGATTGTCTTTGGGTTCCCGAGGACCAGATTGGGTTTGACCTAAAATAGTTGGTGTTTCTTTATATTTTGACAAGATTAATTTGACTGATGTCACCAGTTATTGCGATTTTTATCGCCTTAAAATCGTCATTGGTATCAGAGTCAAATATCACCCGGGCCCGATGTTTTGGGAGGGAAAAATCTCTGGACGTGGCAGAAGCTAAAAATCTACCACAATCGATTGGCCGCTTACAGCTGACAGGAAACGACTGCACAGGGATTTTTCAGTGTTATACATGGTTTTGTCTCCCTTTGATTAAGACTCTGCACTCAATTAGACAGTGAAATTAACTGTGTCTCTTCATGAGGAGCCTCTTTGTCTTTTAATTCAAAAGCGCCATCTGTACGTGCTCACTAAAGATGAGTATGCTCACTTCATCTACTGTCTGGCCGAGGGCAAATCTGCAGGGTTTCTGATTAATAGAGCAGTTTGGATTGGACTTATGACCCAGGGGTGGTCCACAAGCGAGTTCCATTTGACCTGTGACAGAGAAATGTGGTCCAGTCCGTGATGGACACAAACGCGATGGCCGTCGTGAAAAATTCGTGAAATATATCGATGGGTTGGTAAAATGTATGGAAGGGGACAACTGGCCTAATGATGAAACAATGATAAAAAGGCTGAGAAACCCTGACCTACGCGAGATTCCATTTGAACTCAGGAGTCGGAATTTCCGAGTTCCTAGTGGAACCCCCCCCTGAAGTCGGAATTGCCACTCGGAAAGTCAGAAGGACCTCTGCAACCCATACCTCACAATCCAAGATGGCTGCATTCTTCATCAACAGAAGTTACTGCTGTAGTTATATACTGTTTATTACTACTCGTGTCTTATTTGTGGCTCATTAAATCAGTTGTGCGCACAGTATTGTCCAACCATTATCTGTGGACATGTTGCTGCGGTGCTTGTAGCACCTTGTGATGTGCTGTTATCAACTGGTATTGCTAACAGCGGCTTACAATTAACTGAGCTGCAGCCTGTTTAAAAAAGCCGGATTTCTTGCTTAGCCAGATAACTTGTCAGATTTAAGGTAGTCTGGGCTAAATGTAAGTGAACAAAGATAAAAGGTGATTTAAACTAGGCTACCTTAAATCCGACAAGTTACCTGGCTAAGGATGAAATCCTGTTTTTTGACGCAGGTCCCTGGTATTGCTAAATGGCTTTCTGATTTTTCGGCTGTACTGGAACACGGTTATCTCTGATGTGACGTCATTCCCAGCTCTGACTTCCAACCTCTGAGGTCAATGGAATGTAGCAGTAGTGTAACTCCTGTCCCCACCAATGGAAAGCCTCCAGGAGTCCAGGACAAAAGTTTAGTTCTTCACAGAGTCTCAGTGTTCAATTGAGCCCCAGATGATTTTATTAAGCTCAGATGTTTTAACAGCCTGCTGATGGGTGGACCCTCAGACAGATTAGGCCTCTGGTATCTCAAGAACCTAGCAAGTTTCCTGGCACCCTTTCAGAAACTTTCAGGGTTAACCCAAGAGTCCTTGGCCAGCATACAACATAGCAAGGTCAATAAAAGCGTAAGAATAGATCACACTTCAGGAGAAGAGAATAATTTAGAGACGGCATTATTATTGTTAAGCATGTTACCATAAGTGTGATCGTTTGAGGGATACTTTATGGACTCACCTAGATGCCAGAGAACGGTGAAATGACCATGGGTTCTGTTTTGCAGGTGATGTACAAGGTTTTCATCTCCTTTGTGGAGGTAGGACCTGGGAATGTGCAGACCGCTGATTATTTTAAAGGAGTGGGTAAGTGATAGGAAGCGCATCTCACATGCTCCAAACGGCCCCTGAAGCCTTCAGGGACATCTTTGTTCAAATAAAGGATGTGTCACACTTATAGTTACAGCTGTTCAGATGACATTGACATTGTGTTAGGCCAAAGAATGCATGCGAATTACTTTGAAAGTTAATTATTGATTAGTGTCCCAGGTGAGAGTGACTTTTTGTGTGACAGGTGTGGCCTGTATGAACATATCTCTGCTATGGTTCCTCTGTAGTTCGGATGAGGACACAGCAAAAGATGATGGAGGATGCTGGTATGTTGTCATCTGAGTGACAATTTTCCCCTTCTTCCTGGTGTCACTCCCTCTGCTGGACTGGACCCGGTGCTGCAGCCTCCTTCTTCGTAGTCAGCATCGGGGGCACCCTGGTGGGCCTCATCTTTGCCGTGCTGCTGGCCTTCGTCACACGCTTCACCAAGCGGGTGCGCATCATCGAGCCGCTCTTCGTCTTCCTGCTGGTGTACCTGGCCTACCTGACTGCTGAGCTCTTCTCGCTCTCCGCCATTCTGTCGTGAGTAGCTGCTCTGCTCCCTGCTGGTGGGAGGGGCCGTGGAAGCTATGAGACACCAGGATGCAGACGAGCGGCACAGATGCCTAGTAGCAGAGGCACTGGGCAGCAGGTACTATAAGGATTAAAGGGAACCAGGAATAGGAAGAGCTCTGTTGTTGTACCCACAAGAAAAATACTTAAAGAAAAAAAAGTTTCAAATTTTAATAAACAGATTTTAAGCTGTATAATGAGATTTATGTATCTGTAGCCACCACAAGCATTTCCAACAAAGAGTTATTATTTTATTGTAGCTAAGTGATCTGCACTCTATGTGCACACTATCTGCACTCATACAGTTGTATTAGAATATCTCAAAAAGCATGGCTGCATATTTAGTGATGCAAATACTAGGGTATGATTTGAACGAACAAACCTAGTGCCCGTGAGGCATCTTTGCGGTACACCGAGCCAGCCAGCTCAATAATCAGGCAGTTCTATGGCTGCAGTGAGCCCACAAGCTGCTCCAGAGCTGTTCGACGCCGAGTCACGAGAGTAAAACCATCTGCTTCCAAAAAGCCCCACGCTGGCAGCCAGGAGAGGAGAAGTTAAACCCCAAGCGTCTGTTAGCGCCATAAAACGGTGCGCCGTGTCGCCGTAACAAGGATGTCATTACGTCTATATGATGTGCCTTTCCAGTTGGCATCTGCCGTTTCTTACTCGTCAGTGTGAGAATATTTCTGTAGATGCTGAGACTGTGCTTGGGAGGAAAATTAAATATTGTTACAGCCGCCCACATTCTGCAACAGCCCAATATCGTATCGATCTGCCTGTCTCTTCTTGCATTTCATCAGTTTAGTTCAACCTGATATTCCGGCGTGGCTGAAGATAAAAGCATTTGTACATGAACAATATTATTTATTTGTGCAAATATGTTTGTGTGTGTATACAAACATATTAGCTATGTCTGACAATATGGATCTGGTGATGCTTATGTTGTTATATGCAGCCTTTTTTTTGCATTTTATGACGAATAAGTAAGCTTCATGTAGCATTTATTGCGTATTATCAAGCAAAATGACAAAGATGTTTAATTCAACATTCTGTTTACATGTAACATTCCTCTATGAGTTATCTGAAGAATATTGAACAAGAGTGCCCTCTTCTGGTCATTATGTGTAACAGACGTCTGGTAGATGCAAACTGCTTGTGATGCCTTATTAACAAATGATACCTAATGCCTGAAGCAGCACGGGATTTAGATACAAATGTCACTCTGGTCAGATAAATTTTGCTTTTGCTTAAGTTAAATGTGATTTTTTTTTTTTAGAGCACCTGAGCGTGTGTGCTGTAGCCATAATATACAAATGTACTGACCTGCCTGTTCAGCTTAGCGTGAGGCTGTCAGCTTTGTACATTGTGATCATTTGTCCCGATCTCTGCTTACACTACGCAGTAGCAGTTCGATAACTGTGGCTATCGGCCGCTACCTGTCTCCATGCGTCCGCTCATCGCTCCCCTAACCCTACTGCTTTTCCATTGGAGCGTCACGTTGCATGATTAGCTTTATGTCCAGCTTATAGAACCAGTCTTATTCTTTCTCCGCTCAATGCGTCATGTCTTGGATAATGCAGTTTCATAACAGATAGCTGTGTTTGTTCTCCGTGTAAATATGTGTAATATGAAAATATGCTTATCCTTCAGGTGCTGAGTGTAAATATAGTTATCTAATTTATGAAGGGGGCGTGATAACAGTACAGTGATAATACCACAAAATAGACCTGCATAGGATGTCAGATGCCTTATACCTTTGTATCAGGAATAGGGCAGATATGCTGCCCCGTGTATAGTCTCTATGGTATTTTTGTGACTTAATAATGCTAGAGCTGTCTGTGACATTTGATTTTCACATATCGATTTTGTTTGGTTTCGGACAAACTTCCTTCTGGCAGGATGACTTTTTGCGGCATAGGGTGTAACAAATATGTGGAAGCCAACATTTCCCAGAAGTCTCGGACCACCGTCAAGTACACGATGAAGACCCTAGCAAGCATCGCGGAGACCATCATCTTCATCTTCCTGGGCATCTCCGCAGTGGACAAGTCGAAATGGGCCTGGGACACAGGCCTGGTCTCCTGCACACTCATCTTCATCTTCATCTTCAGAGCTTTAGGTTGGTCCTGAAGCAGTTTTTAATAAGCCTAGACTGTTGAGATTCCAGTGGTATGACTGTACCTTCATTTGCATTGTAAAAGACCTTCAGGAATTTATATGAGCTAGCATATATCCATCCATCCATCCATACATCCATTTGTCCATCCATCCATCCATCCATCCATCTTCCAACCACTTAGGGTAAATATTGGTTAAGTGGTACCAAAGGGTAAACTGGGGCACATGTTTGGTACTCTATATATTTATGGCTCTATGTTCTATTAACTTTACCTCAGTTCTTGAGCTTTCAGTAATACTTTTATGTTTTAATGTTTACAATGAGGATGGTATTTTTCAAGTCAGAGACAAAGGAAAATTTCCAAAATTGACGCAGTTCACCAATATGCACCCTGTTCAGCTTAGGGTTAAGGGGGACTTAGAGCTTATCTATAGCAGCACAAGGAACAAAGCTGGAGTCTGGTGGACCTGATTCATACATTGCCAGACCATTGCAAACACAATCATACAATATAGGCCATTTAGAGAGGCCAGTTAGCTGCATGTCTCAGGACTAAGAACTCAGTGGAGCACATGGAAATTCTGTGCAAACATAGCAAAGGTTTCAAAGTTAGAAAGGTTTCAGACTTAGAGGTGTTAGGCAACTGTGCTACCCGTCCTGCTGACTGAGTTGTTTTTGTAGGTGTTGTTGGGCAAACCTGGCTGCTGAACTGGTTTCGGCTGGTCCCCCTGGATAAGATCGACCAGGTGGTGATGTCGTACGGTGGCCTGCGGGGTGCTGTTGCATTTGCACTGGTGGTGCTGCTGGACGGGCATAAGGTGAAGGCCAAGGACTACTTTGTGGCGACGGCGATTGTGGTGATCTTTTTCACGGTGATGTTCCAGGTAGGAAACTTCCACCTTTTATTTATCGTGTTACTACGGAGGAGCTTACATGACCAGCCAGGTCTTGTGCGACTATGAGCTCCGTATTTCTCCGCTAGTGAGTTATACAGCGGTGTTACGTGTGTATGGAATGGAGTGAAGCTAAAGGTTACGTGACTCATGTCCAGTTGGGATTAGTCATTGTGTTCAATGTTCACTTTCTGCAGACAGATGGTCAGGCCTTCAGCTGGACCCAGTCTGGTGACGAGCTCTGTAATCAGCCAGTGTAGCTCCATCCCGCTATTGTTTGGCTCTGCCGTGGCTCTGAGAGATGTCAAGCTGGCAGCAGGGACGACCTGTAATTACGACAAATGGGAGAAATGGGGGGTGGGGGGCAGAGCTTCAGGGGAGAGTGAGTTGACAGTGCATGATGCAAGTCTCCATGCTCTTTGGCCTGGCTGCACTTGGTGTCTCCATAATAGGCAGCTGGGTGATTGTGTCGCTCAGTTAGCGACACCCATTCGCAGTGAGTGTAATTATAGGGGCCAGTATTCAGTGTCACTTACCCTCTCCACATAAACTTGATGCTGCAATGTTCAGTCTAATATTCTGTTTCATTCGTTCCTATTATTGGCGTCCCTGCTGTCAGCTAAATTGCAGATGTTCAGCTTGGTCTGAATAACTTAATTAAGAGTTTACATAAATTAGTTGAAATCACCGACTGTAAAATGACTGAGTATGCCATGCTGTTCTTGTTGAGGTTTCCCGATGTTTCGTTTGCTGAAAGCAATAAATAAACATGTATTTTTCGATCTGAAAGCACGTTAGGAATATTCTGCTGTGCTGTTGTATGGTTGCAGTTTGCATCACTTTTACCAGGAGCACATCTGCTTTGGGTTGAAATGTTGTTCCCCTTTTGATGTTTATAATGGATGCCATGATATTTGCATGAAGGTATTTACCTTGTTCGTATCTGCATTTTTATCTGATGATCAAAGGCATCACTGGGTATGGTCACTCAAACGTGCGACCGCTGTTAGACTGAGAGCAGGCTGGGTATCTGATGCTTCTATGGCACCCAGGGTCTGACCATCAAGCCGCTGGTCAAGTGGCTGAAAGTTCCCCGCAGCACCAACCGCAAACCCACCATCAACGAGGAGATCCACGAGAGGGTGAGTGCCCCAGACAGCTAGGCCACTTTCCCACCAGCGATGTCCGGTGTCTCTGTTAATGACCCCTTTGCCATCCAAAACTGCTCCTCTATAAGCTCATTTCAAAAGGGTTTCAAAAAGGTCTTTTGATGCTTCATGATGTCAATTAGGGGTTACTACAGTGGCGTTACCAGGATGCCTTTCTAGGATGAACATTTCAGTGTGGATGGGTGCCCACCCCCTGCCTACCTGTAGCCACACCCCTGGGTTACTATTAATACTACAAATATACTACTAATACTTTGATCTTTGTAAGACTATACATACTTAAAAACACATGAATGTTTCAGGCTGAAACATTGTTTCGGCTGTAAGTGATACCATGAGTGATACTGTGTGTACAGTGTAGTGTAATTAACCATCTGCTTTTCATCCGTGTTAGTCAGTATGAGTCACTACGTGTGCGATTACTCAGGTGTTTGGGTAAAAGAAGGCTGGAAAGTGTGACCTCACTGAGGCGATTTCTATAGAACGCCAAGTGTATTTTTAGACACTGGCAGCCAGCTACGCGACGAAGATGGTGTCACTCCTGTCCAAGTCATAAAAATAAATCAGCCAGGCTGACGGGCTAGGTGGCTCTCTCCATCCAAGTCAGGCCGTCCCTGCTGAAGCGGCCATGGACGTTACCGAGGGGCTGTAGCTGTCCCGCTTGCACTCAGTTGGTCTCAGCAGGGAAGGGGCCCAGACACAGCCATCAATACCTCCCCGATGACTTTAAGACCAGCAACCTCCCGGCTAAACCCTAATTCTGAGATCAATGCCCAATTCTGAGATCAATGCCCCCCCCCGTTGTTTAGCTACAAATAGAGCCATCGTGCTGATGGCCCTGATGCCACTGTTAGACAACAAGAGCCGAACTGGAAATGTCACATAAGATTAACCATCTAATATTCTCCGTCAGAAAGTCTGCTCTTGTGATGACTTGTGATGCCCTCGCCCTGTATTGACCCACTGTGCTCTCTCACAACAGGCCTTTGACCACATCCTGGCTGCAGTGGAGGACATTGCTGGACTCAATGGTTATCACCACTGGAGAGACAAGTTGGTACCCCATGCTATTTCATTAGCTGCTAATGTTAGCTTTTTGCTTCTGCTAATGTGAATGTATCCACTGCTCAGAATTAACTTCATTGTTTGGCTGATGCTAAAATTTTGTTTGTGATAATCCTGCTTTATTGCTGCCAGAGATGGGTAATCCAAGTCCAAAGAGTAAAAAGCCGGACCAGGATTTTATTTCAACCAACTAGTTGAGCACTCTTTGACTGAGAGTCTTAAGACTTGATTGGTTGGTTGAAACGTAATCCTGGTCTGGATATTTCTTCTTCGGACCTGAATTACCCACCTCTGATTGCTGCCCACACCCACTAGGAATATACAGCCATTTTTTTAACTCCGTGTGCATAGGGTAGTCGTACAGTGCTGTCCCCTTCTTTATGTGGCATGCAGGTGGGAACATTTTGACAAGAACTACCTGAGTAAGCTGTTGATGCGGAAGTCTGTGTATCACAAGGGTGAGCTCTGGGAGGTATATCAGAAGATCAACATTCGGGACGCCATCAGCGTCATCGATCAGGTGCCGCCAGACTTTCCTCTTCTGATGACACGCTGCACAATATCCTACCCAATCATACAGTGCCAGTCTACAAATATGAAACCCACACCGTATGCAGCAGTGTAAAATAGTGCCCACTAGGTGGTGCATTTTGCAAACACATTGCCAATAGACGTGTTTTTAAAACAGAAGCTCTGCTTGCGATTGATACACATTTATCACCATTTGCTCAGGTCACAGCTGAAAACAGCTGTTCATCTAGTATTGTGGTTTGCGATTTATGCCAGAAGACAAACAGCAGTGCTTCCATACATTAATGTCTATCGAGATTTTTCTCCTTTACAGGAAAACTGTAATGCTTCAGTGTGTAGAGCTTTGAATAGTTTAGAAAGATTACAGATAAGAGTTTCTTTTGTCTTTTGCATGCAGCATAAGACATAGATGCCTTGGGTTGGGGAAGTTTCCCCTATCTTAGTGTGGCAGTATTGCAGATAGCATATCTGACGGCTGTATGTGTGGCCGGATGCGAATAGTGGCGCTAACTTTGCAGATGACGGATTATGTCTCATTTAAGTCCAACTTATCAGTGTCACGCGATAAATCATTGCAAGACCACAGCTGTGGAAGGGAGCTGTTTAGATTCTGTTAAAGGGAACCTGGGTGTGCCATGGCCCAGGGCAGTGATGGCTGGTGGAATCGTGAAGGTGAGGCACAGGGAAGGAAATATGGGTATGGAGGGAGACCCAAAGTTTGTGGTGCTGTAGCAGACAAACTCATTTAATCTCTTACATCGCATCCTTTCACAATGCGACTGTTGCATGTGTGCCCATTGTGGTGTAGTGATGTACTGTACATTGTATCCCGCCACCGGGGCAGATCCCCCCCCCCCCCGTGCTAAACTCCTTCTGATGCCACTGGGTGCCAGGATTGTATGGACACCAGAGCGTGGTGTGGCAAGCCGTTTTGATATTTAAACACACCCCTTTCCTATTTATAATTTTATTTTAGGTATCAATTTCTCCTAGAAATAAGTAGGTGGGATAATTTTAGATATCTGCACAATAAGTCTTACTAGTCCAGACTGGCAGTTGAAAAATCTCTAATTCAGTTTTCACCAGTACAAATGAGCATTGAGTGGAAGTGCTTTGGTGGTCATTGGACATGGGAAGGCTCACCAGTATGTATGACTGGCAGGTAATCACCAGTACCTCACTCAGACCCCCCTACGTAAACACTGCTTTAGGAACACAGCATGCTGTGTTCTCCTTTGTCCATTATTTTTGGTCTCTCCAAAACGCCCTTTGCCTCATGCTGTACTCCTTTCTCCTTTCATCTCGTGGGCGGCCATTAGCCGCTGCCATATGGGCTAACTGGAGACTTAACGTTCTTAACGAAGTTAATAAAAGCACAATACCGGAAGTGACCTGTAGCAGCAGGGGCTTTCGGGCGTTAGTCTTTTTCTGATGAGTCTGAATCCCCAAAAAAATATAATTTCCTGTGTCCTTGGGCTTCAGGCTCCAGAGCCTTCCTGAGTTGGGGCTAACAGCTAATATTAGTACAGATAAAGTGATTTCTAGACCATACTTTCCGCAGACCACACAGTAAACGGCTGTGAGGAAGGAAGCTTGGAAAAAGCTGTTTCTCGACAGAAAGTAGGAATAAAGCTTGAAATACAGTGGAAAAAAAGGCTATAAATAAAACTATTAACGGGTCACAATGAACTTTTACACAGATTCATTTCATTTCTATTAGAGATCCGACGAAACGCTGTTTGTAATGGAGAATATATCTCATGGTGAAAGGGAGCACGTCTGCTCCCAGCCTTCACTCGGCATCTCCTCAGCTCCCCTCATATGTCTTTGATTCTGATGTTTGCCTTGGACAAGCTACGGCTCATTGTATAACCGTCTACACTCTCCAAATGTTTTCTTTATTTTGTTACCACAGCACCTGTGAGCCGTTCCAGAATTATATATATGCAAGTCCAAGCCGACATTCTTGCAGTGTTGGAAGACAATGCTGAATTATGCCCCGGTATACTCAAGCAAATACTGGGAATTGTGGGAAAGCATCCCCGAAAGATAGCGGGCAGTTTGAGCCAAGACAGATCGGGGGTTAAAGATAGCAGCCAGGCTATCTGAAGGTTTAAATCATTGATAGGTTTGAACTGCTCTCTCTGTCTTTCCTGAATCGATCAGCAGTGGGCAACAGATGCATTCTGAGAAAGGATAAGCAGTCAGTATGCATATTTGTATACATAAAGGAGGGATTGGACTATTATCTGCACAAAGCTGATAATATTGGAGTCCCAAAGGTGTAGCATTTCAGCACTTTATCACCATTCAACACTTAGGCTTACCACAGTATTAACACAGTGGGTGAAATTAGCTGGAATAAGAGGGCTTTTTATGGAGAGATGGTGCTGAGAGCAGGTGTTCATTATTATATGCTGCTTTGTGCGCTCAGGGTGGAAATGTACTGTCGTCTGCCAGACTGTCTCTGCCATCCATGGCCAGCAGAACATCCTTCTCTGAGGTCACCAACGTCACCAATTACCTGTAAGTACATGTGTATGCATGTGATGGGCATGTATGTATGACATTGCGGGGACCAAAAGTCTGCTCAATGGGATAAAAACCTGTTGATCTTTTGGGGACTATTTCCGCAAAAAATCTGTGACTGCAATTTAAAAAACTCTAAAAATGTTTGTTTGGTTACTTATGGTTTAGGTTAGGGCTGGGTAGGGATTAAGGTTGTCACTGTTGGTATTAGGGTTATGCCCATAGGAATGAATGGAGAGTCCCCACCAAGATTCTTGGTCTTTCAACTCTTTTTGTACTAACCAGTGTCTATGGCTGATTCCGGACGGATGGATAAAATTACTCAGGTTCACAGTCATGCTGGGTTGTGGCTGGGCATTCCCAGGGCAGAGGGGCAGTGAGTAACAGCATTGTGCTCTGTGTCCCTGGCGCAGGCGGGAAAACGGCAGTGGAGTGTGCCTGGACCTGCAGGTGATCGACACGGTGTCAGGCGGCAAGGTGGAAGAGGAGACAGAGACGCACCACCTCCTAACCGGGAACCTGTACAAGCCTCGGAGGAGGGTAAAGGAGCCCTGGAGTTACCGCGCGGCCCCCGCTGCCTCCGTCCCCAGCTCCTGTTCCTATCCCGCCCATAACCTGACCGTGGCCTTCTGCCCCGCAGTACCAGGCCCACTACAGCCGGCACTTCATGACCGTGGGGGACAAGGAGCGCCAGGACCGGGAGGTGTTCCAGAGGAACATGCGCAGTCGCCTGGAGTCCTTCAAATCCACGCGGCACAAAGCCAAGGGGAGGCACAAGAAGGAGCGGAGCCAGAAAAAGGCAGGACCCCCCGCCCCCCCCCCCAACACACCAACCCCAGTTAGCCTCCTCGGCCACCATAAGGGCTGCCATCTGGTTCCAGCGGCGTCACAGTGCTGGAAAGATGGCAGGATGGGTCTGGTCTGGCCGGCTTGGGCGCGGCCGCCCCGCGGAAAGCCGGGGGATCAGCCGGAGAATAAGCCGTCTGTCTGTGTCAGGACTCATTGTCCACTGGTGATGTCAGTCAAGCCAGCTCCAAATGTCACGGTTTCGCAGACTCGCCTGAATCACCGCATTTTAGTTTCTGTCACCAGAAACTCAGTCAGTGTATGAGAAGCATTATGATATGAGTCGTAAATTGCCTGGGAGATGCTGCTGGCATCCTCTGTAAAGCCAGTCCAGTGCGTGCGTGGCTTTGTTACATACTCACACCCACATCCCTTTGCAGAGAAAAGGCTCCGATGCAAAAGAGCAAGATGCCAACGGCAAACCACGGAGAAACGTCAGCTGGCAGGACACAGGTACCGGCCGTGCTTCCAAATCGTCGGGTTGACTTTTCATACACCGTGGCATTGTTAAAGGCAGTGTTCCTGGTATATTTACTATGCAAATGAGTTATCTTTCATGTGAAAAACTGCATATCATGTTTATCGCTGAGCAGCATGTTGGCTCCCACTCAGTGTTGGGGGTTCGAATTGCACCCCTGCTATGTGTGAGTGGAGACTGGATGTTCTCATCAATGTGTGGATTACCTCCTGCATTCCAAAGAAGTGCAGTTAAATGAATTAGTATCTTTAAATTGCCTATAGTGAGTCTCTGTGCGCCCTGCATCTAAATGGTATTTCATCCAGGGTGTTCCCTTGGCCTGTGTTGCCAGGGATATACTTCAAGATCCCAGCAACCCTGTACTGGATAGCTGGTTATATTTTTGGATTATGTGGTACTCAGCATTTCATTGGTCAGTAGGCTATAAATGCAATGAGTATGCAATCCAATCAGCTTTTCACTTGATGTTTAATTTGTTGGGTTGCGGGCACCACAAGGCTACTATTGTACTGTGTGCCCTCTTGCACCCTACAGATCCTGTGCCAGCCCCCATCGACTCGCCGGAGGAGAGGAGTGAGGAAGAACCTGACAAGGACGAGGACGTGGGCATCACCTTTGTGGCACGCAAGAACGAGACCCTTAAGGAGCCCCCCAAAGAGCGGCCAAAGTCAGGTAGGTGGGGATGGTCTGCAAGGCTTCTGTTCTTGGAGAACAGGAAAATTAGATCTTTACCCTGATCTTTACCTTGGTCAACCAACAAGCTTTCTTGTGAAGACTCAGCGTTGGGTCTCCTCCCTCCCTCTCAATCCCAGATGCGCTGGAGGTATATCAGAGCCCAGCAGTCATCCCCCCATCTCCAACCTGCGCAGAGAAGCACCTGCCCTGGAAGGGCGGAGGTGGCACCCTCCCAGTGTGCGTCTCGATGGAGACCACCAAGATCATTCCAATTGACCTTCAGCAAGCCTGGAACCAGAGCATCTCATCTCTGGAAAGCCTGGCCTCGCCTCCAGTGCAGGCTGAACCACAGCACCCACGCGTCCGGGCCCTTAGCAGGCCAGAGGTGGCCCGTGGAGGAAACAGCGGTGACAGCGGTGGGAATGGCCCGGCCCAGGGCCCTCGTTTCCATTTCCCAAGCGAGGAGGACGAGAATGGCCAAAGCCTCCAACAACAGGAAACTCAGCCACTCATGTCCTCTCTGAAACCACCTGCACCCCTCCAAGTTTCCTCTACCCAGGTCATGGGGAGGAGACCACCAACCTTCAACAGGAACCCCTGCGTGTACCTGAGAAGCCTAGTAACGGCATCCCCCCCTGGCAATGAGCCACACAGCAGAGGGCCCACACAGCTCTAGTCTGATCTGCCTACTCTCCATTCATACCAACACCAAACTGACGGCATGGAGACCGCCCACACTACCAAGGCTTCTTTCGTTCATCAGTGAGTGTCTGGACAAGGCCGGATCTAGGCATAGGCAAACTAGGCAGCTGCCTAAGGCTGTCGGCAAAATCTGCCAGCGAAACCACTTACGCTACCATTTACCTCTATAAATTAGAAAAGACTGAAAAGCCTGAGAGTCTCAATTCCTAAACACAGATCTGTCCAGGTCCTGTTGACCTAATTGAAGAGCAAATTTCCAATACTCACTCAATCCACAGGATACATTTTTGAGAATATTTCTGTGAATTTTACGAAAGTTATATTACGTGAGGACTGAGTGAGGTTTGGTTCCCAGTAGGGATGCAACGGTCCAGTGTGCCCAAGGTTCATACATATCACGGTTTTTGGGCCATGGTAACGGTTTGGTTTTGGTATATTAATGTTATCTTAGCTCTAACAGGTTCTTTGATTTTAAATCAGCAAGGTACTACTACTTGCACTTGCAGAGACAATATTAAATGTAAGAATAATTAAAGGCATGACAGATCACGTCAAATCACACAATTTATTATAAACATGAAACACATCATACTTACAAAAACAGGCAATATTAAATATAGTAAAGTGCAGTATAAAGTAATGTGAAATGTTTGTCTCAGGTCGGTTTCAGCTTCACTCCTAGATACTCCGTACAGTTCTGGAATCACTTTGCAGCTGAAATGTGTGCGGGAGGGGATACTATAACGAGGTTCGAGTACCTTTATCATGTAATGGAATCCCGCGTCTGAAACCACCGAGTAGGACTACAGGTCTTTGGCTATGAAATGCGCTTCCGCTGTCGATTGGCTATGCAAATAGCCCGATTCGGAAACACAATGCGACCGCCGTCTTGAAAAAAGTTACGAACTCAGAAAACAGCAATAAATGAAGTATATACAATAATAATTGCAATCTGAAGAACAGAACATTAGTTCTATACAGAACATTATTCTATACTAGTGCAGCACGGTATTGGAGATTTTCCAGATATAGCGACGTGATTTTGGTGTAATAGATATGCGTATTTGTAAGTTGGGTAACAAAATAAAAAATATATATATAGTTAAATTTCTCACAAACCAGTCTTATAGGAGTGATTTAAATAGCAAGGGTGAAAATGATTATGATTGTCTCGGAGAACGCATAGAACGCCCAAGCAAAAGCATCGAGGGTAAACTTTAAACTGATTTTAATTATATATTGGATATAATCTATGCAAAGAATAATCATTAAAATTGCAAAGTTAGCTAAGATTTTTCCCTATGCCAAAGTAAAAATGTTTTAGCGAAACATTACCCCCCTACGCCATCCGTAATGTCCGTACAAAACCGGAAGTAAGAAATGTAACTCACTAGCGATGTAAGAACTGCATGTGCATAACATGCGACGTTAAATTTAATATCCAACATCGTCCAGCTGTATACTACTCCAATTTTTCGAATTCAGTACAAAGTGTCCCGCCTCACGTTGTGTTGGAAAACCAACACAAAAGAAGTACCGAACTTTTGGTATTTTACTGAGGTTCCAAAAGTGCCAAAAGTACGGTACTTGCTGTGGTGGAAAACCCCTACACTAAACACTGAAGCCAAAATGTTCCCACACGGCGGATTTATAAGATGATGGTGCCTCTTCGAATTTCCGTTTCTCTGTTTCGCGTTCATTTGCCATGGTCACACAACCGGGAAAAGTTTTGTTTACTTCCCCCTCACTTCTTCAGTATTTGCATTCAAAGCGCTGATAGGCTCCTGGGAAATCATGATTGGTTGTGGAGACACTCTGAGCAGAGCTACAGAGAAAACACATCCCCCTGGTCCTAAGCAGCCCTGTTTATTTCCAAATGTACAGAATACGTGCACAATGAAAGTTTAATATTGCGCGTACCAATGTATTGCGGTTCACCTGGGTGTATCGAACCGAAGAGGACGTACTGAACGGTTCGATAAAATACTGAAAACCGTTGCATCCCTAGTTCCCAGTACAGTAATATATGATGAGGAAGCCTGACTTTAGATCATTGGTGGTCTCATCTTAAAACACAACAAGAAATGGACCGAGTGCATTTTAGAAATGTAATCTTCAGTTTGGATGTGCATTTTATCATCTGGTGTATTCAAACATATTCATATCTGATTTTTTAGTCACCATTGAGATGGGGCAATGTGGGACAGGCTTATAGTCAGCTGCCGTGGGAGCCTGATGGCAGTAACCACATACACACTTAGTAAACCATGACAAGCCCCCCCCCCTCCAAGAAAAAGAAAAAAAAACACTCCGAAAACTGGACCAAATATCCTGCTATGGGATGTGTTAATGTTTGTTTCTGTCATCCACAATCAAGGTGCCCAAAGTGACCTGAGACCAAAGCGGGCATCCAGATGGGGTGTGGCCTTTGCAGCTTCCCCTCGGGTCATGTGCCATGCACCGAGCGCCCGTCCAAACGTTTAGGACTTCCCTCCTCTAGGGGGCGCTGTGTGGGGCTCCCCTTCATCTTATCAATCAATAGTTCAGGGAATTTCACCACAGCTTGTGCAGTGTCTGTCTTGTCCAGCCCCAGTGTTCAGCAGTAAGCATTTATCTAGACGTAGGGTATCTCAAAAAGATGTGCAAATAAACAACTACAAGTTGCTGTTTTATGTATACAACTGATGCCTTACTGGCATTATGTACTGATCAAAGATAAATACATTTAAGTTCTTCTGGAGCCGTGTATTACACATGAAAACGTATGTAGGTGTTTTTATAAATATATGCAGGTACCATAGTACTGAGTAATAAAATATGTCACACATTTCTCACTATAGTAAGTGGTGTTTCCACTTTTACTGATGGACACCATCTTCTGTTTCACACTTATGAAATCTGTAGTCATGCAATAACTGTGCTTTTAAATAATTTTTATCTCTGTTATTTATCCTTTCATTATTTTATTTGAGGGACTCATATAGCCTTTATTTGTGAGCGACATATTTATTTCATTTGTGGTTATCTGATGAAGCAGAAACACTGGGTGAAGGAGATGGCTTAACTGTTACAAGCATATAGCTACCAAAGTGAATAAAAAAAGGAACTTCTATGTTTTCTTAAATTTTCTTTTCGTTTTCACTTTCTTCTTTCTTTGTAATTTGCAATATGACTGCACGTGAGAGAATTCATGTTGATCCTAAATGGCATAATCATACAGAATTGGTCAATTATTAAAAGAGCCTAATGTGCAATTAGTTTCTCTTCTCTTAGGTTTGTATTTCCCTTCTCTCCTTCCTTGCATGTTTTACAAACTATTGCTGTAGCCACACTTTATCGATAAAGATCGATACATTCTTCCTTGTTAGAGTCCAAATCATGTAGCCCATGTCACAGAACTAGAATTTGCATGGACCAATACAACACAGGTCTTCAGAAATGCTTCATAATGGCCTGTGCTACCAACAAAGAGAGTTGCAAATTTCCTTTTAACAATATTCTGTATCCATTCATCATCTGGCACCTAATCCCAGCATAGGGCAGAAGGCAGGGGTACACCCTAGATGGGATGTTAGTTCTTTGCCGGGCACACATACATTTTACAGCTGCCAGTTAGCCTAACTACATGCTTTTGGAACCCAGCAGGAAACCTGAGTACAGGTGTGACACATAACAGACAAACTCCACACTATTCTGTATATTTTAGCAGTTATATATAATTACACAAGACTATGTAACATCTTGTAACAACTTGAATGTATGATAAGTGGTCAGACATTTGGAGGTAAAGTTGTTTATGCAGATGTCCTTTGTACTTATCCAGTACCATGCAATCTTTGCCCCAAAGAGTTACCCTAAATCCTCAGTACTACAAACTTGTACATTTGGACATATGAGCTGACAGTGCAAGTTTCACTGTGTGTGTGAGTGTATACATATATATATACACACACACATACATATATATGGTCATACATATATATGACCATATAATATATGGTCATATATATAGTCGTGGGGCAATGGGAGTGGAACTGTGCCATTGTGGTCCCTTTGTGATAAGGACATCCTTATCTCGATCTGCATCTGCAGGAACCCAGAAATGTGTTTGCTGCTCTCAACTTGGCCCTATATCTAATGACATAATTAAAGAAATGCCATTTCCAACCCTTCTTTTCAAAAAAGAAAAAAAAAAAAAGCCGGACAAAAGAGAGGGACCCTGTCCAGTGTTTAATGCCACGTGCCTGTGTCGGTATATCGGTCAACTGTCTGTGTCATTTGTCATTAATATTTAAAATATGTAAAACTTTAATTTATTGTAAAGTTCTAATAAACCCATAAAGCACAGTGTTTATTATGTAAGTTTGTGGTACTATTTTCCCTATGCCGGCAAATTCTCTTAATTATGGTTGCAAATAATAGGTCTTCCAAATAAATAGCCAGTGACTGGAATACTATCACTTCCTGTCAAGTGACTTTTGTCTGGCCATAACTGAATCTTAGCAGTTTTTTCATAACCTAAAAGTGGGTGCTGACATGCATTTTATTTCATGCATGTCAGCCGATATCGATAATAATCTATATAATTGAAGTCATTATTTATTTATTATTTATTAAGGATCAATCACTTTTTTTGTTAAAATTCCCTTAGAAATGCCCTTTAACAGATTCAGAACAAGAAAAAGGAGAATGAATGGAGCATTTATTGGACCGCAAACTGAAATCTACTTTTAATGAAAAAATTGCATTAATATCTTAGGGCGTAACACTGCAAAACGCCGAAAAGCACGGTTGGTTGCTAGGTGTTCTTCTCTGACTATTTCGCTACTCCTTTAAATTTTAAATGATGATACGTTAATAGTTCGTTTATATCGCCCAGCTCATAAAATATAGTGCTGTAAATGTTTATCCCAACCATGTTTCTGGGTAAACTAGTTATCTTAACTTTTTCCCAGATTAGGAAAAATAAAAATATATTCCCCGGATCTTAACCTGGATAAATTAACGGGAAACAGGTACAAGGATAGTGCTCAAACTCACCGCCATCTTTTGGACAACACGCTCACTTTTAATTTAGAATTACTGCGTGCTCCATGTTATCAAGACTACAAAATGAAATGCATATAAAATGTTGAAAACAAATAAACATTTACTTTTACTACATCCTTCGGGGAACTGTGTTAAATAGGCCTATATGATGCAATGTTTGGCGGAGGTGGAAATATTATGTAAATGTACTTCTGGTCAGGTGTCAAGGTCACACTGGCATCTGACAACCATACATTTACGATGTGCGAATAACTGGGTCGCGCATGAAGCATTAAAGGTGTTATCAGTAAAATATTTCACTATTAATTTTGCACATATTTTCCTCCTACAAATCCCATTGAATCCCATTGTTTAAGCTACAGCCTACAAAAGCAGGTGAACAATCAACGCCAGTAATAGAATTAAATGACACATATATCCATTTTGAACTTAACCAAACTAACTAGTCGTCTTAATACGTTTTACAAGCGGTAAAAGAAGCCAGAAAGCCCAAAGCCCCGCACAAAGTCACATGGCCCTAAGTGGATTATTCATATTTAGGCAGGTGGTTTGTTCATAGGAAATCACGTGCTCACTTGCCAGCCAATCATTGGTTAGAATGGAAGGGCGGTAAGTTGATATGGCGTTTGCGGATAACTGTAAGTAAAACCGTTAGTGTAACGTAAAAAATGTAGCTTATGTATTTGTTTGTATATATATATACAATATATATATTTGTATATATACAAATATAAATATATATATCTATATATATATATATATATATATCGCTGTAGTAATAGTAAATTTCAGCTAGAAAGTTGGGCACTTTTGTCGCTAATGTAAAATATTATTTAACCGGAACATTATAATATGTACGTGCACAATAACTGAGGCCTCCCACCTTCGGCATACGGAATTTTGGGCGGCGGAAAAAGGACATAAGCATTTGCAGGTTAGGCTTGGCGCCATTACAGTAACACCCCATCCCGGCCCGACAAATTTTATCGTGAAATGCCGGAATAGCGTTGCTTTTTAAAATTCAGTCAAAATACAATATACTGCTGTGAAATGTCTGAACGGTGTGACAGAGTAGATACTGCGTACGCCTAGGGTTGGCTTCGGATGATGACAGCAGATTTTCAGGCCTGGTGCCACAGGATTGCGGCTCATTTTACCGCCGCTGAATAGCGGAAGGACAGATTTCTGGGACGTTGCGCATCAGTCGCGGGTAACTGGAAGCTGTTGTCGGTTTGCGGGAGACTCCCGGATCCCCATGGTACCCTTAAGCTCTGTTTAGTTAGGATTCCCTAAAAAGAAACATTTTATTTTCTTTTTACTTTAGAGTAGTCTCTCATGTAACCAGTTCTCCGTGAAATTCCTACCCTTACGAAAATGAACCATGGGTTTACTATGGTTTTTTGGGTAACCATGAGTTTCTGATTATGGTTTTATCATGGTTTCACTGCAGTTACCATGCAGTGCTATAAGTAAACCATAGTAGTAATACTATGGGTAGGAGCTTAGTAATCATAATTACCATGAGGTACCATAGTAAAACCATGGCTACTGTAAAAAACCCAGAAAACCATAGGAAACCATAGTGAATTTCCGTAAGGGTAGATAAACCAACAGCCTGGTCGACAACCCAAATAAAACTGTTTTGGGGATTAAATAACACATTGACACCACCATTAGATTGCAACATAAGATTTAGGATGGTATTACCTCCGGCAAAGTTTACGGGGATTTTACATTTTGTGCGGGTCAGCCCTTTGAGATATAAATGTATTTAGATTAAAACAAGTAATGCCATAGTTTCATCGCATTAATGGGGGGACAAGCAATACTGATAAGTATGTTAGAACACATCATAAGTTACAGTGTTGCCAACTCATGCATCTTGCGTGACACTCAGGCTTTGGGACTCTCATGGTCATGCAAGAAGTCTTATGACAAATCTACATTATTCCTCTATAAACCCAAAAGCATTGAGGTGCTTTGCAGTGTTTACAAGGTAATGAAACTGTTACATACATGTTAATTTGTGTGCAGACTTGTCTTGAATTGAAAATCTCACTCCAGCCAGCTGACCAAAGATGGCAGCTTTGCTCCAGGACTATGGAGTCGTGATAAATATTATACTGCTGAATTGGTAAGCCACAAATATCATAGCAGTGTGCCATGAAGACCAATTTACTTTTAAAAGACACCATGTTAATTTGCTGTGCACTGGGTTTGTCAATCTGTCAAGGAAATTACTTAATTGCTTATAATAATAGAAGATGCATTAGATACAAAGATTGCATCTCTATCCCTGTATACTCCTACAGAGAGAAACAAGTTATCTGTCTTGTCAGAATCTCTTTCTGTGAGATAATACTAGAAAAGTCAAACGTTTCAAATTGCAAACAGTGATTAAGTTTATTTTTTTTTATCCCTCTTCTCCCTTCTTTGAAATATGAATAGATGGGTGAAGTAATGGCATGAGCATAAAGAGTTTTTCCAGCGAGTGGTGGCTGAATGTAATCCCTTGCAGTTTGTGAACTGCAGTGAATTTCACACTCCACAGCAAAGGAAAAATGAATAGCCTGAGTGCATTGTACACTTGGAGAGCACAGGGTGGGCCTCTGTACCTCATTCTAGTCTTTGGCATATGATTTATTCTGTAAAAGGAAAACACTGGTTGCATAATGGTGAGAATGCTTATTAAAAATGTTATGATCATTAATAGTTTCACACTAGAAACCCTGTGGAGGCTTGAGGTATTTTGCATTGATTATTATAGCTATACATGAAGCCTAAGAATGCAATGCACAGATGTATATTAGCATAAGATTTCTGTGCATGTTCAAATCATATTGCTTAAAATGAGACAAGCAATTTGTTAAGCATTTACTATTCACTCATACTAATAATACAATTAGTCATTTTGGTGTGCAACAGTTAAGCATAGCATTGTGTTACGGAACACTGTTGTTTTGAGCTTTTGAGAAGAATATTATTGTCATTGCACTGCTGTGCAAAAGCACATCCAGTTATCTGTTTGCAGCTAAGAGCTATGCCACTGGTAGTGAATTTTCTGGTCTTTCTTCCAATACTGACCACTGAGCAACTATTGTAGAATTAACAACGATTGATACTTTATTTATCCTTGTGGGGAAATTCTCTTCTCTCCTCCCCCAACCTTGCTCTCCACGAAGGGCAGCCACCTCATGCGGCACCCAGGGAGCTGGGGATTAAGGGCCCACAGACGTGCTGAGGCTGGGCTTGAACTGGCGACCTTCCGATCACAGGCATGGAGGCTTATCCCGCTGAGCCCAATAATTAAATGAAAACTAAAGAATCTTGGTGCTTCATGATTTAATGTTTTAAACTTTCTGCAGTTTTGCAGTCACATTAAATAATTTGCAAACATTTTCACGGTGATTGTTTCTTGTGTGCTGTGAAATGGGTAGTGGAAGTTGGCAGTGGAACAGTATTCCCTGAATTTCCTGTGTGTTCACTGTGCTTTGGTGCTATAGAAAGCACCCATATGCGGGCATTGCTTGCATGTTTCTTGTGGGTTTCATATTTTTAAGTGCTGACTTTTGTTTTTAGGTAAACATGGTTTCATAGCCTTTTGTTATAAGCATCTT
>JAODKL010000009.1:10319475-10367595 GCA_026780765.1 Petrocephalus schoutedeni
GCTTGGGACAGCTAAACTTTTTGAAAAGAATTGCAGTAATAACGTAATGTGCCATTTTTCGTGGTAATTCGTGGTAAGTTGTGGTAATTAGCATGCAGTCATTGTAACAGGGCTTGCTTGTAGCCCAGAGTCTATTTATGTGATTATAGCCTATTAGCACATACTTTAATGAGGAAACCTGACTTGAACCAACAAAAAGCTTGAGTTTGTTACCCCATTTGTTAAGTCAGTTAGACTTTTTCTAAAGTTTCTTGAGAAAGCAAGCATATTGATCTTGTTCAATGTGTATTTTCTGTTGCAGTGTGGCATTCAGAAATGGGTGTGTAACAGCAAAGAGGTCATGAAATGCTTTGTCTCATATTTAGATATTCATATTAACCTTTATACACTCTTGCACACGCACACACTGCACACACACTATAATGCTGATAAAAGCTGTAGTAAAGAAATGAGATTTTGTGACCTTGACTTTACTGCCATTGGCCAAGGCTTTGACGTCGCCCTGTCATTGGGACATCCGGCAGGTTATATGGGGATGGTTCATGGCCCCAGCCCATCTCAGTCATTTCGCCAATGCTGCCCGTCTTCTGGCAAGGCCCTTTCTGAGCTCGCGGCCAGGCTGGCCAGTCGTGTTTGTGGGAGCGTGGAGGTTTAAGAGTGTGTAATGCAGGCACACGCCTTTCGTGAATTCCAGCTCTGGGATTCCAGGTGAGCGAGTTCTCGCACGTGTGGGTAATGTGTGGCACATCTGAGACCAGAAAGCTAACATGAAAACAATGAGTTAATCTGAGAAGATGTAACAGTTTTAGATGTGGCGTTAAAAAGATTTATACACCCGTCTTTTATACTCCATATCCAGTGCAGGGTAGCAGTGTGAGTGGAATAATATGTAAGGAAAAATAATGAATATTAAGTTTGCCAGAAACGCTTCTTTCAAACTGGCCAAGAATGTCTTTCTTGGGAGCAACATTGGAAAGATATTTCAGTAGTGCAATAGTTTTATATTTGCCCATCCTCCCTGAGTGCTAAAATCTGCAGTCAGTTTATGTACAATGTAAGCCTTAAATAAGATGCTCAACTCTAATACATGGGACACAAATCATGACCATCTATAGGTGGGAATACCCAATGAGACATTCCGAAATGACACGCTGATGGAGTGGTTCCACTGTGGAATTATAAAAATAGCGTTTTACTGTGTCTTTCTACATGCAGCCTGTATTTTAGGGGAGCCATGTCATCTGTGAGTTATGTCATGCTCTGCATTGTTTACTGGACAGACATGACAAAGAGATGCATCTCCGAGACAACCAGTCTTCCCTTCCTGAAAGTTTTTTATATATATATATATATATATATATATGCACAGATCAGACCTTTTTCTGTCATGACATGACAAATGTCTTTTCCCTTGGTGGATTTAAAAAGTGTTTAGGGATGATTTATAAGGCTTAAAGATTTTCGATGGGCTGTATCACTCTAAAGTGTACGTGTTTGATGTGTAAGACATATGTAAAATGTAGGCAGGTTTTTGCTGACCCTGTACAGTATTAAAAAGGCATTTTAGTGAAATTGGGCATATTTAACCAGAAAAGGTACCTAAAACAGTTTGGCTGCAGTAATTAATTCCCATGCTTAGTGAGATGTACTGTTGATGCTTTGTGGGCCTTGAGGTGACTATATTGAGATTGGGTGGGCTCCATCAGCTTGTAAAGTGGGTTTTCCTCCCTAGTGAGCCTCAGGCCTGTCTAAGTGGCACGTGCAGCTTTGGTCAGCATTTTACTGTGGCCTCTAGGTACGGTTTTCCCTGGAAGGGTATGCACAGGAAGAACGTAAGCACATTCAGCACGAATCTCAGTTGCACATGACTTCGCAGTGTCATCGTGGCCACAGTGTGACATGCAGTAGCATTTAAAAAAAAGTCCACTCTCTTGGCACAATTTTTTGCAACGTGTTAAAATGGCATGGAAGTGATTATATTCGCCATGTTTCTGGCAGGCTGACTAAAACCATGCAGCTGTGAATACAACACAATCTCCCATATTATTTTAGGAAGCTGGCACGTTTTTGACCAAACTACTGCCTCTTTGATGTGTCTTTTGAACACTGGCCTTTTGAGGTGTGCGTCTCTTTCTTGAGCATCTCTCAATCATCATACAAAGTAAAGCATTTACATTTGGAGCAGTTATCAGAAATCATCTATGCTGTATATGAGGGTCTCTGATAGTTTAGAGATGACTGAAGGATTAATGAAGAGTACCAGCTATAGAGGCACTAGATTTATGACTAGGAGGTCAAAGTTGACTCCTCAGATGTTTGCTGCATTCTGTGAGCTGTAAGGAACGTGGTACTGCTGAAACACTACAGAACATTCATTCATTGTAGACTCTGAGGCCATTCTTCATACCTGAAGGTTGTGGGAACTTACTGATCCCCACATGATGCCTTTTTTGTCAACCCATATGCTCATTCACCTGCCTGTCCCTCCCACTCAGGAGAGGTCTGGTGAGATGTCCTGCAGTTCACGTTGTCTTCTCAGGTGACAGTAGTGGAGCATGGTAGTCAGTTCAGGGTGTCAAATGAGACTAATTCTTCCTCATTCCAAACAGAAGAAGTAACAGTTGGTCCCTTTTGAAATTAGCTTTCGTCTGTATTGTGTTGCTGTCTATATGGAAGCATTCAGTGTAATTTGAATCTCTATCTCGGTACCAAATTAAGGCAGTCATGACTGTCGTTGGGTGTGGTAATTAGTTTCTGTAATATAATGCAATCATTTAACAGAAGCTTCCGTTAAAAGTGAATTTCAGTGTTCCCCGAGGACTGATATCATCAGGCGGTAACCACTACTTTTTCTTCGTAAGTTTTTGCAGAATTTGTGGTTCTGAAACGCAAGCATTATGCTAAGAATTGTGCTTGAGGAGAGCACTGAGAGTCAATACAGTACATGTTTATCTTCATGACAAAACTAGGTAAGCCTGACAAGGACATATGGTATCATATGAAACTCTGTACCACTTAACCCGTCTTTACATTCAATGTATGTTTTTTAAAAAGCTCTGTAGTTTGGTACAGTATGTGGATTAATGGTCTTGTTGTGATCTTTTTAGTGGACATTAATCCTTTGAAATGACCATGATTAGCTATGGATAATCTCTTTAGTTATTTATTTGCTCAGCTTTTTCTAGTGTTATTCACAAGTCGGGTTTAGCTTGCAGTCAGTTTTCTAAGTAGCATGATATCCTTTTATCATTAATGTCAGTAGTTCTGTGTACTAGCTGAAGGCTTTGATTGCTCTTAACATATATGAACTGAAAGATTAAGCTGATTCAAGGTCATCCCAAGTCATTATGTTTGCCTTGTACTGCCTAGGATTCACTGATGCTATGCTGGGAGACATACTATGGCAGTTATTCTTCCTTTGGACCCAGCTCAGCCGCCTTATGTCCAGTATGTCATTTTCTGCTAGTCCATCTGATCTATGACCATCTTGAATTCCCTTGGTCTTAAACTTAACCATATGGCTCAATGTGGTCACTCTGGTCCAAGCATTGTGAGTGCTTGGAATGAAAACTGTACTTGCAGAATTGGATGTGCTTAAATAAATGGCTGTACTTTTCCCAAAGATCTGAACTGCTTCCATGGCCTCTCAGCATTGTTGGTAGGATTAAAGGAGTCTCTAAAAGCCATGATGGGTTTGAGAATCATGTGTTATTAGTCACTGACAAGGTTTAACCCACTCCCATTTGTTCTTGTTGGTTTAATCCATGCAGTGATTGACAGTGCATACTGGTCCAATCCATTGTTGGTTTCTTGTGGTCTCTCTTCATTAGGGGTCGACCGATTATCAGCCGGCCGATTGTTGGATTTTGCAGATTATCGGTATCGGCGCTTTATTTTAACGCTTTATTTTTAATGTCTTATTCTTGCCGCAACTGTGTTATGAATACTTAGGAATCTGTAAAAAGTATATACATGTTTTTTATCTTGTATTGTATAATGAATCATTTGCCATTAATTTAAAAAGTAACATTCACATTAAATAGAGCAGCCTTACTTTAATAGCAAATAGCAAACTTTATACCTCCAAATTCTCATTGCAGATGGATGCAAAGAAAGCACATAAAAGTAAATACATATCAGTTCCAAATATCAGTTATCGGCCCCATTAACCAGCAATAATCGGTATCGATTGTTGAAAAACAAATATCGGTCGACCTCTACTCTTCGTCTACTTCCACTTGGTAATCTTGATTTGTTTTTCCCACAGTGTAATTAAAGTTTAACATAGCCCCCCCCCCCCCCCCCCCCCCCCCCCCCACAAAACCCCAGTGTAAATCAAAGTGAAGTGCATGTGTCCAGTTTTTTTGTGTATCCTCAAACATACACCAAGGCCCCAGACCTTTTCTACTAGTAGCACTGGTGCTCCTTACTGAAAATTTTAGGAGCATCACTTCAATGGACATTCAGTGGAACACATTCATATTTTTTCAATTTGATATAGCTTTGGTAAAAAAAAAAACAAAACATTTTTTGTTTTGATTTTTGCTTTATTTTAAAGGGAAAAGTCACGAAGTGAAGTAATGCCTAAGAGCATGGGTCTCAAACTCCAGTCCTGGAGTGCCGGTGCCCTGTGTAGTTTAGGTCTTTCAATCAATTAGTAAGATATTGCTATAAGTACAACCCCAGTATTACCTCCGAGGAACTACAGTCGGATTCAGTTCCTGCGGTGGGAAAGCCCATTATCTTTCTCACACGCACGTGCGCACACACGCAGACGCTCTCTCCATGTGTTTCATGTGATATAGGACAATGATTTTAATAAAAATAAAAAAAAAAGGAGGATATATTTGCAAGCCGAACTGGTGTGCCTTGTTATAAAATTTTGTTGCACTGTCTCCAGAAATTGTCATAAAATGCAACTAAATGGTAACAGTCTGGAGCCCTGTACGCTATATGGACAAAATTATTGGGGCACCTGGCCATTATACCTACAGGAACTTTTATGACATCCCATTTTTAAATCCATACTCATCCATGTGGAGTTGGTCCCCCCTTTGCAGCTATAACAGCTGCCACTGGGAAGGCTTTCCATAAGATTTTGGAGTGTGTGTGTGGGAGTTTTTGCCCATTAATCCACAAGATCATTTGTAAGGTGAGGCACATGAAGGCCTGGCTGACCATCCATTCTAGTTCATCCCAAATGCGTTTGATGGGGTTGAAGTCAGGTCTTTTTGCGAGGCAGTCAAGTTCTTCCACACCAAACTCATTCAACCATGTCTTTATGGACCTTGCTTTGTGCACTGGGGCGCAGTCATGCTGGAAAAGAAATGGGCCTTCCCCAAACTGTTTCCACAAAGTTGGAAGCATAGAATTGCCCTTGGTATGCTGAAGCACTAAGAGTTCCCTTCACTGGAGCTAAGGGGCCTAGCCCAACCCCTGAAAAACAACCCCATACCATTATCCCTCTTCTACTTTACAGTTGGCGCAGTGCAGTTAGGCAAGTAACGTTCTCCTGGCATCTGTCAAACCCAAACTCGTTCATCAGACTGCGAGACAGATTCATCACTCCTCAAAACACGTCCAGTGGTGGTTTACTTTCCTCTCTATCTGATGCTTGACGATGCACTTGGCCAGGGAAGACCATTCCATGAAGCTCGCGACACAGTTTTTCTGCTCGGATTAATGCCACAGGAAATTTTGAATTCTGCAGTTATTGAGTCAACAGATTGTTAACTCAGAACTTGGTGACCCTGCTCTGTCACTTTATGTGGCCTGGCACTTAATGGCTGAGTTTGTTTTGTTCCTAAATGCATCCACTTTGCAATAATACCACTTACAGTTGACTGTAGAATATCAAGCAGGGAAGAAATTGACATATTGCAATGGAGGCATCCTAGGACAGTACAACGCTTGAATTCACATAACTCTTGAAAATGACCCCTTCTTTCATAAATGTTTGTAAACCTGACTGCATGGCTAGGTGGTTTTATTCACCTGTGGCAATGGGTCCAAATGAAACACCTGAATTCAATGATTAAAATGTGTGCCCCAATACATTTTTTTCATATAGTGTACATCAGTTGTACCTATGGCTGTGATCTAGTGACTGAAATGACTGATAAATGCTTGGATGGCTGTTATCAGCAGCAGCTGATATCTGGGGCAATCACAATTGCTAAACCTGACAGCTGGTTATGTCGCAAGTGGTGCTGGCTGAGGCTGCAGAGGACTAAATGCCCGTAAGGACATCTTACAGTCAGTGGGGTGTGCTGTGACCTTTGACCCCTTGGCTGTACAGAAGCACCTGTCCAGCCATGATATTAGAGACGTCATTTTTGCAGTCTTTGATATTGGATTAATTAAATTTACCAAATACAGTAGTTTTGAAGAATGCATAAATTCAGACTTATGTTCTTGTATAATCAGCCCATCATCATTAACATGTCACCTTATTGGGCAGGCTCATGGTCATATCTGAGATACCAATCATGAGCTTTTTAAGCTTTTATCAGCCAATACCAATGTGCCAGTATCGCGCATCCCTCGTTAAAAGCTGTCTTTAACTGTGAGCAGTAAGTAAACTGGTGGGGGCTGCATTGGCTTTATAGGCATTAGACATCCATAGTCCTCATCCAAGAAAATCCCTAGTAGAGAAATATCTCAGGTCTGCTCAAAACTGCCATTTTTTAAGGCTCGTCGTAGAACAGGCCCAGCCTTGAGAAAACCAAATGTTTAACTTTTGTTACCCATTGATGGAAGGAGGGTCAGCCTGTGTTCCCACCAGGATGTGGCTGGTGTCAGCTTGCAAAGCGGCGGCCCTGACCTTCAGCCTGCAGTTTGCTTTTCTGAGAGGGGAGAAGTATAACAGACACACCAGGCTTCTGCAGGCCGGCACCGCGTTGCTAGGCATGGCTGCCATGTGCATTTCACAAACGCCGCCCTGCTTACAAGGTCAGGCTTTCTATATCTATTCCCAACAGAAAAGGGTCCCAATTGTTATTACTTTTTTATCGCATTAAAGTCTCCTCAAAGATACAAAACCACACATGATGTTTCATTTATGTAGTGTATTTTTGTATATATTAGTCTGTGTCTGCGTTGGGCTGGCCCCCCATCCTGGGTTGTTCCCCGCCTCGTGCCTGTAGCTTCCGGGATAGGCTCCGGACCCCCCGCGACCCCGATCGGGAAAAGCGGGTTGGAAAATGGATGGATGGATGGATAGTCTGCGTAGGTTTAGCTGCTGTGTATCAACTAGCTATTTACCTGGTGCCTTTTTCAGCCAGATTGGTACCTGGAACCTCTATGCCACGTGGTTGGCATGTGATGATTGTGGACTACTAAGCTGAGGATCATCCCGGCTGTGATAGATGTGGTTTGGGGGAGGGGGCAGGGTCAAATTAGGGTCCATTGTCAATTTATGAACAATATCTCTGAGTTACGATTCATAAAGCAGCTGTGAGTTACTGAAGTAAAGAGCTTTATTAGAGTGAACATATGGCATTGTTAATAATGATATTTTAAGTGATGTGCACATATTGTGCACATAGTGCACACATTTTAGCTCTTTATGCATTGTGTTAAATTCAGAGCAGTCATTTTTTAAAGCCTTTGTTATTCGCTACATTAGGAGACAATTTGTCCTAGATAATTCTGACATCAGCTGTGGCTGTGTTTGACAAACTTGAGCAAATTGAATTTGAGCAACAGCCCTATTTTAGGCCTCAGCTTCCATGTATCTCAAATCCATTATATCCGAACAGGGAAAGCAGCCAGGCACACGCCATGGTGTCATGTCTTTATCCGAGAGGAATTCTCTCTGACTGAGTGGATGGACTTTGCTTTCATCCAATAAAACCTGCTATCAGCAAGTGTTCCCAGAGGGCTGCTTAGAATCTTTCATAATGTAATTACAAGATATTTAGCCTGCAAATGAGTCTGAACACCCAGATTCCCTTTCCTCTCTGCCTATAGTACAGCAGCGCAGTGGAGCACCACAAATGAGTGGCTTTTGTTTTGTTGTTGCTTCTGTTTCTGTCAGTCCAGCTGAATTCAAGGTTCTCTTCCTTTATCTTTTGCCTTGGTGGCGACTGATGCAGATGCACTAGACCTGCACTGTCATTAGTGAGGCATCCTCCCCTAAACTGTGCTTTGGAGACAGGCTGCTTCTGTCCTCAGCATTGGCTGTGATGCAGCAACCCTCGGCTTCAGATGACTACCCCGCTGGAGCAGTAAAACAGTGGTTTTAATTAAGGGTGGACTGATACCAGTACTAATCTTGGGTCCAATACAGTGGTTGTTTACTCATACACATCCTTGTGACAATGCGCTGATGCCTATAACAGACACCACCTGATAACATATCAGCGATATAATTAACGAGTAAAAGAAACGGGACCGCAAAATATCTGCAGTGTGGAAGTACTTCAAAATTAACCCTTGTGCAGTGAAAGTAACAGAATTTCATATCCAGTATATTGTTCTTGATGATCAAACATGATGTTGAAATTGTGGTATATGGAGAGCGTAATACTTTTTGAGGTGGCATGCTGTGTAAAAGGTTTGTGAACCGCAGCTTTAGATGAATGATTCGAGTATTTCTGTGTAGCACCATACCACTTGGTTACATCTGATTTGATTGCAGAGGTGTAAAGTACGAAGAGTATAAATGCTCTTTTACTGTGCTTTAGTACAGATTTGTACTTAACTTGTTTGTTTTCCGATTTGTACTTAACTTAAAATACTCAAGTAATTTCATCTTTTACCTTCACTTTGCTACATTTCTGAGCCAAATAGCTTTTTACTCCAATGCATTTTGCAAAACATCACTGTTACTTGGCCAAAAAAAAAATACTGTGGCATACCTAAGTAGAGCCGCACGATTTGGGGTAAAATATGAATCAATTTTTTTTTTTCTGGATCACAGATCGATGTTTTATTTTCCACAGAATAAAAATGTCATTCCACTAATCTACTCTGGCAAGCTCCCCAAGTTTGACCACTTTTTCTTACTAAAAATAAAATATCTGCATAGTATTCCTTTTTGTGATGCGCTGCAGCTTAAAATGCTGTATTCAGACCTATCTTGAGTGAATAAAAAAAATTTTTTTTTTTTGTAAGATCAGTAGATTTCAGTATATAGTAGTCCTTACTTTTTATGCTTTTTTTTATACTTGAGTGACTTTTTCTTAAGTAACAGTTTGTTGTGGTATCTGTACTTTTGCTTAAGTATGAATTTTGAGTGCTTTGTCTACCACAGTTTGAATGCACTACATCTCTGGTATTATTAGATTGTCTTGTTTGTTAGTTCATGGACATCATAATAATCCGCATCTGCACGTATTTGTGGAATTATTATTCATTAAGTGCAGATATGAATCTTTCATGAGAGACTTGTGGCACCCTGTGCGGTCTTCGCTGTCATAAGGATTTTGTTCCCCCCATAGTTTTATGACTTTGTGTTTAGTTAACGCAGAGGTAGACGGCCCCTTTTTTTCTTTGAGGTGTTTGCCTAGAAGGTTGGTCCTTCTGTCTCTGTGTTTCTGTTTAATAAACTTGACCATGCCAGCGCAAATCTGTACATGGGCCATTCTAATGTGCCCGTCACACTGTACCACAACTGCTAGCCAGGGTTTTCTTTGGAATGCCACTGTGGGCAATATTACAGTATGACAGAGGGGGCATTTACACTTTCTTGTCCCCAGTCACCCAGTGTGCCATTGGCTGCCTGTAGTGCCATTCAAATAGAGTGCCCATCCCTGCACTGTGGAACCTTTTCATTGGAGAGGAGCACAAAAGTAGCCTTTTATTTGCCTAGAGGGCTGTCAGCCCATGAGCATCCTAATCTCTGGGCTACCTTGGGCAGAAAAGGTCATACTGTCTCTGTGCTCACTTGTGCCTTGCAGTAAGCCAGTCCACTTTTTGGTGCCTGTGATCACTGTTCATCAGGAGTCAGGCTTTTGGCTTTGGCCTTGAATCCCCAGTGAAATAAGAACCTGTTTGTTTAAGGTCTCTCTATGCTGCCATTCCATATCCCCACTGACCAAAAGTAAGTTTTAGGGTTTCAACACAAAGACCAGGGTACAACCAGACAGAGAGATAAGCCAACTGAAAAGCGTGGTAGGCTGGGATTTTTAAAGGTTTCCCAGGAAATGCCTTCCCCGTGCCAGGCTGTTTATGCCAAAAAGTATGCCCCCCGTGTTTCTTATTGGAATTAATAGGGTATAAGTGCAGTATTTAGAATGTTACCGCTGGGCCTTGGGGAGTGGGGGTAATCTACTTTGCTGTACTTGAGTATTAATGTACAATTACCCACTTGGTGGGGCTGTTTATGGATGCTGCCACATGCTGGTTCAAGATGAAGCGAGAGAATTTCCCAGCAGCAACTTGCATGGAAGATACGGATGTCGTGCTATGCCTGAACATGATGCTTGGTGCCCCCACTGTCTTGCACCCCACCATTGGCCATACACTGTAGAAGCTCAGTGGCAAGCTGACATTATGGCCCAGGCCTTCAGGGGGAGTTGATGGAATGTGTGCCGAAATGGCGAATCCCAGTGGGGCTCTGCACAGGTTTCATTGGTTTGTGCACCCCCCGCACTGCACGGTGAAAGCTCTGTTGCCCTCGGCCACCTTGTAAAAATCTTACATTTTATTACAGTTTGTTTTGGTACATAAGATAATGAACATCGTTAAATGTGTCGTTCCTGCCCTAAAGGCTGAGAATACTTATCTGATGAGGCCATGGTAAGATGAGGTTCTGTCAGCACTTATTCAGGCAGATGTGCGTCAGTTTTTGTAAGATTTCAGAGGAACCCTCAGGTTTTGAAACCTGTCCCGCTTGCCTTTGCTAACCTTCCTGACCACAGTGCTGTTGTGCTTGTATCGAAGAATCCACTGCTACTATGGGATTACCGGCGGCAGCTCTAAGACCATGCAGGAGTGAAGTCAGGCGGCTCAGATTTTTCTTCCACACGCAATTTGGTGTAGGCTTTCTCTACCTCCCCCCCCAGCCCCTCAGGGGGCCGGTGTTGGTTGCAGACTTTTAGGTTTCAGGGATTTAGCAGCAGTCTTCTGGGTGAAGCCAAATGACAGACAGCAGACACCCAGATATTTATGTAACAAGTCACTGGATGGTTCAGCACTCATGTAAGCTACCTCAGGGCTGTCTGTGAGTCAGGGGATTTGGCTGGCGGCACTGACTTGCCCCGTGTAGACCTACTTGCTCTTGAAAGGCATGTTATATTCCTGTGTTTTAACTTGATGGCCTCTGAGCTGCTTGGTTCTTAAATGTATGAGGAGTGCGTGGGTTGTGCTGCTGTGGTGAGTTTGTGCCTCAGTGAAATTACCTGGGAGGTGCAATATGAAAATTCATCTCTCCTCAAAAACTGCTTCTTGTAAATTACACTGTGCCATTTACTTATACATTCAACTATGTAAATCTGTCCTTTGTTGTTTCCTCCATTGCTTTTATATGATTTATACAAGGTATTAGGCCTGCTTGTACCTTGTACAGTGTACAGTGGGTGGGCTGTGTGTGAAGCACTGAATACTTTGAGCCATTTAGGTGTGATACTAGCCTGTATGATAAATGTAGGGCATTTGCAAGTGTCTCCATGTCTGTAGAAATGTCTCCCGTCTAAGTTTGATTAAGAGTACATTCTAACATTTATTAATAACAAATATAACAAGTATATAAGTAAATAATAATAAGAAATAATAACAATAGTGATAATACTTGTTACTTCAGCCGTAGTGTGTTGCATATTTCATAATTCATCTTAAGGTCCTTTCTAAATGTACAACAGGAGAGCCTTTCTTTGGAATGAAACCAGCAATCTTTTGGTCTCAGCTTTTGAACCACTGTGTTACTTAGCATGAGCTATGTATAATCATCAGTTTTGTGCTCTGTTAAAACATCTCATGAATAGTTAATTTGATGCTGTCATTTACTTGGTTCATATGTAGGCCATTTCCATTTAGGGCTCTTTTGTGGCTTCTGTCTGGACCCCACGCGGACAGAGCATCTTGGGCTATGTCATAGCAGGCCAGCGGGCTGGGTCGGCGCTCCTCCTCATCCTCACGGTCAAAGTCCATCCCACTAATCAAGCCAGCCAAGCGAAGCTTGTGTTAGAGAGTCATGGGAAAATGGGATCAAATCATTGTGTGACTAAGTCACGCATGAAGGTTTTAATGGATTTCCTGCAAAATACTCGGATTATGGATTAATTACGGAGGGATTTTGTGCCAAACCTTTCTGGCAAAACACAAAACATGAACGTGAAAGCAGCGCTTCTTTTACTGTGTGTGAGGCGGCCGTATGCCTTTCAAAGTTTTCCCCCTCCCTTTATGTGCTTTTATTTAGTTTTAAATATGATTCCCTACTTTTGGTTGGTCGTGCACTCAGGAAGCAATCTCCTCTGCATTTGAGGGCTGAGGCACACATCTGCAGTGAATTTCCCTATGAAACTCCACAGAGCTCCACATGCTGCCAGGCCGGTTAACTTCCCACTTGACCACATTTCCCTCTGTCTAAAGCTGGATCGTCCAGAATCAGAAAGGGGCTGCAGAAGGGAGTAACAGACACAGCTTTGTTGTCAAAGTGCAGTGAAGCCTGTGGACTCGGACGTCGCTAAAGCGATTGTGCAGCTGTGCTACTGGGGCAGGCTGAGAGGAAACCGTGAACAGTGGGGCTTTAAATCTCCCAGTCTGCCCCGGAAAATAGATCACCTTACCCAGGGGTCATTTGCCCCCCCCACCCCTACTCCCTTTTTCATTCACGAAAGATGTTTAGGGATTCCATTGTAAAACATGGTAAATAATTCCAGATTATTTTAGGATCACATTTATGTCCTGAGTCTTCTTTTGTACTCCTTCCTGTTGTAATTTTCTGTCCTCCTTCTGCTTGCTGTATATTTTCTGAGGCTCAGGGCACACATTTCTGGTCTTGAAGCCCAGCTGTGCAGCTTGGGGTTAGCTCATGTCTGAGTGCAAGTGGCTGCTTGGCAGGGGGGTGTTTTTGCCCCCCCCCTCGCTGCGTACTGCAACACCCTGTCCATGTGTTGTGGAGTGTGAAATCAGCACGCAGGAAGCGCGTTTAACGCTCTGGAGATCAAAGTGGGGTCCGACCCGAGTCAGGCAATGCCTCCTGCTCTGCTGAACCTCCTGGGCCTATCCTGGGGTCAGCACTGTTTTCTTCCTTTGGATAAACCCATGTTTGCATCTTTAGTCTTGGGAAATGGACCCATGAGGCAGCCCTCGAATGAACACGTCTTTATCTTGTCTTTTCAAAACAATAAGCTAGCACAACCTAAAATGTTGTGGAGTTTAGTTTAGAGGAAAAATAACTGTGAATGATTATATTAAAACTCTTAAAACAGTCATGTCAGAGAAGCTGTAATATGCTGTTCTCTTGAGGTTAATTTATACATCATATAGATTCCCCCCCTAGAAGACCCCTTTGTGTACGTATCGCTTGTCTGAGCACCCCTTTCCGGAGCCCCGCCAGCAGCAGCAAGTGTTTGTGGAGAGAGGGAGGGGCATCGGAGCAGGGCAGGGGACGGCCAGGGGCGGGCCCAGCTTTAGGAGGCTTGCTGCAGTGTGTAGGGCAGAGCAAGCACTGAGCCCTGGGGAGGACGGAGCCAGGTTAAGCAGGCAGAGCAGAGCATGGTTCAGCAAGAGGCAATCCACCTCCGTGCCGGGGCCCAGCCTGCGCAACATGGTGAGGACTGGAAACTTTACCGAGGTCATGCGTCAGTTTTTTGCTTGTGTTTTGTGTGTATGTGGGTGTGAGTGTTAGTGGTTGGTGGCGGTGGCTTTGCCTACCTGGGGGAGGGGTTGGTTGGGGTGGGTGGAGTAGGGGGCAGAGGAGAAGACAAGTTTACGCTGACACAGAGTTGGTGTTAACTGTTGTTAATCCTGGGAGCTGTGAGGCAGCACCTTTTCCCATCGGCTGTGGTGTGCAGGAGCATAGAGGTGAAAACCTGCATTGCTGCCATGCGCCCGAAGCAGCTGGACGCAGGGCATGCTGCAGCATGCGCGCACTGGCCCCGGCGACAGGCTCACCACCCTTTGGATAGGGAGTCACCTGGATGGAATGGCCCAAAGCTTCCTTCAAGCAGTTGTGCGTATCAGAGAGGGAGGTGGGTGGATGGATTGGTGCTCAGTTAGGGGCTAGCATTAGCGGCTAGTGTGGCATTAGGTGGACAGGGTTATGGGCTACAACCCCATTGGGAGGCCTGGGTGAGTTGTAGGAGGGGGAGGATCCGATTGCAGCTTTGGCTACCATTCCTGTATGCCTGCTGACAGTGTGAGGTCCCCTTCAGGAGTCGTAACTCCCTCATTTTATGGGCATTAGGAGCTGTGGGATAGCCTGAGTGCAGTAAAAAGTCACACAGGTGCTGGAGTCTAGTTTTCGCCTGCTCTTCTTCAGAATTTCTGTGCAGGTAAAACTTCTTATTTCAACATGTCCGAGAACTGTTGCAGCGCGTGAGGCTGGTCCATGTAGTGCAGCTCACGTCCATGGTCCGATGGCCTTGTAGCCGAGTCAGGACGCAAGAAGAGTAGGATATAAATGACTCATTCCTTCAGCAACACAGAGACTCAGAATCCCCTTCTGGGGTTTGTTATGGATTTGATCTCTCTAAGGAAATCAGGAACAAATGTGCAAATAAACTGGAAAGCCTTGTCTGTTTCAAAGTGCTCTCTGACTCACGATGTGAAGGTCTTTAAATAGATCCCCCTTGTTCACAGTAGCCACCCCCCCAAACCCTATTTGGATTTGCCCCCCCAGTTAACGTGAGGTGCTGTTTGTGTCGTTTCCATACATTCAGCCATGCTGCATTGCCATTTGGGTTTTTGACCCCCACCCCCCCCCACTCCGCCATGTTTTTGTTAACCGGGCTAGACTTTTCAGCAACCATTTTTAGACTTGTGTGGTGTTTTTTGTCGTGCTTGTGGAGTGTTGATTTGCTGACCTGCTAAAGCATAGCGTCCCGAGTAAGGGTGTCAGCCATGCCGTCTCAGATGTAACCCAATGCCGGATCACAGCCAGGAATCCTTGGGGACCAACTTCTCAAAGTATCATAATAGCTCATACCCTGGAGGTCGCCTTTCAAAACCAGTGCAAAAATCTCTGCAAAAATGTCTATTCCACCCGGGTTGCAACGGCAGCCGGCAAAGCTTTCGTTAGGGCTTCCTCCTTAAAGGCACAGTTCTGTTTATTTTGTCAATGCAAGGACGCTGCACGAAGAGCCTGATTTACATGCGAACACACACTGTAAAATGGACACCTACAAGGGGAGAGAGAGTGTTGTTCAGGGACCCTGGTCTTGTGTATGGGAGCTAAGAGTGGGCTGTGTAATTACATCCAGTGGTGTGATTGTGTCCGGTCGCTGTACAGTCCTCTTCAGCTGGGGGTTTTCTGGCCAAGAAGTGACTTATTCACATGCTGCCTGACACTGGGTTTTAACTTTGTATTGTGTCTCTTCTTGTAACGAATACTTGGGGATTAAATGGTGGAATTATTCCCTGCCTTCTTCTTTAACGTAGGTTGTTTTGGTTGCTTTTGTGACTGAGATGTTAGCTTCGGTGTAATTTAAGATCTGTGCACCTGTGCTACTGGCCTTTCTTGTCTTATTGTGACAGAGCTGAAATGATGCAGCTAAGCTCTGTGGTGATGATCAGGAAGGTGCAGCTGAAATATGGACTGACCACAAGTTTTTAGTTGCTTGTTTGGAATCAGCTGATACCAAGATAGTTATGATCTGCCGCAGAATATGGCTAGTAGTGGTTTCTGCTAACCGGTACAGCCAGTTAGTCTGAAAGTAAAAGGTGTACAGTTTTTGTGAAGAACAACAGCGCACCCACAACTGAAAATAACAGATGACAAACCTGTTTCTTTTTTTTCTTCTTTTATAAATAGTGTTCCCGGGGATGTCGAGGGTGTGATGTAGAGCAGCAGGCAGCGCTTGTGTGAGGCGATAAGCAGTTAGGAATAAATCCGCATCTTATCATTCGCTTCTTTATTCATTCAGATGCTTTGAAATTGTGCTACTATCATCCATCCATCCATCCATTTTCTGCAACTGCTTGTGGAGGAGCCGGAGCCTACCCTGGATGCTTTGGGCGCACCACAAAGCACATGGTGCTTCTAAATTATAAATATATAAAAAAAAAACATGACTAATTTGGAAACCGTACTGTTGGTTATGAAAAGACAGTACCTTTAAGCGGAATCAGTCTATTCTCTGCATTTTGGGCTCAAATACAAAATGCTCCATCTTTAAAGCCTCTGGGTTATGGGCTGCAATGAATTCACCTGAGGTCAGAACAGCCCATAAATCTGAGCCGTGTCCAACCAGAGACATGTGGCTTTGGGTGCGGTGGGGGGTAGCCATGGGCTGCTGTGACACTGTGGAGACGATGATGAATCCACTGTGTCCAGAGACTCTTGTAGGACCCCACAACTGTGCCCTTTTCAGTTTCATCCTCTTGCAGGCAAAACCCATGGGACCAAAGGAACACAGAAGATATGACAATAGTGAGGTGGCATTTGGATTGGCATTTGGCACTGTGGCATTCGGATTACCACTCGGCACATCTACTTGCTAACTTTGTAACATAAAGGAATGTGGCTGATTCTCTTCAGATGATGGTTGTTTCTTTCATGGTGAACTGAAATGGAAGTTGGGGGTGGGGGGTCATGGCTTCTCTGGGCTTCATTGTGGCATGCTTGTCTTCGCCATCCAGATGAGTCAAGTCTGCTGTCAGGGCTGTTGTCTGGAATCTGATTTGCTGAACAGGGCAGCCAGCCCCTCATATCAGGCTGTACAGGGGTTACTGTGGAATTTTCCACAGGGCCTGGTTACAGTGCATGGCTTATTATTCCAGAAGAGGACCCATCTGCTGCGTGAAAAGAAAAAAGTGAGGTGGCAGTGAAATAATGGTCTGCTACTGTGGTCGATGATGATGCTTTCCACATACATGCAAACCCTGCTGACTACTGCTCAGCCCACTGTTTGGTGAAAAATAGTCGTAGGAGAAGTGAAGTTTTGAAGCTCACAAAGAGTCGAGTCACCGTGTGGCCAGATTAACTCCATAGTAAACCCTCAAGTAACCAGTAAGAAGTGAGTAATGCAAGTTTATTCCCTCTGAGTTGACTGGCTTCAAAATAATTTATACGTATTAAGTGTATTTTGTACGTATTAAATATATTGCTCTCTGCATTTAATAGAATTTTTGGTATTTCCTTTTTTACTTATTTGTGAAATTTTCAATATGTGTGATTATTTCTTGGTGAAATCTTTGTTGACTGTGAGGTTTTCCTCAGGAAGATTACTGATTAAATCTTAATTCTTCCTAATGTGGGGCAAGGAAATTCTGTTTGGTGCTCTGGTCATGGAAGTTGCTTGTAAGGAACAGCACAATTTATGTGAGAAAGTCCTTGAATAGCAAGACTTCAGATTGTGAGAAGGTGATGTCAGAGCTGTGCTGATACTGCGCTGTTAGCTCCCACTCTAGGAGGTGAGGATGTTACATCTCAGGCCCTTCGATGCCAACCTGCACTCACAAGAGCCACAGTCACAGGCCAGCACGCTCTTCCTGCATGTCTTCTGTGACTGTTGCCGTTTACTTTTAGTTTTGCCCCCCTATTCGTACCACAAGGGAGCTTTGTTTGTCCTATGGCGTGTGAGCAGCATGCACCAATGTTGCCTTGACATGTTATTGTTGTTGCCCTGGCCCTGGGATAATATGCGATGGGGATTGGGGGTGGTGGCGATAGCAGGAATCGGTTGCTTCCCCCTGCCCCCCCATCCGGGAGTCCCAGTGCAGTCATTTCTCTCAGTATGTGTCCGTTGTGCTTCATAAAGACACGCTCAGCTTCAGTAAGGCAAAGAGGTTTAAGGGAATGTATGTACTGACCTGTAATAACGCACATTAAATATTTCAGAAGTGTTTAAAAAGGAGTGTAAAAAGATGAAGTAAAAGTTTCTTGTTCTCATCTGATTTTATTTTATTTAATCAGATGTTTTTGTGTTAGAAATTATTAGTGTTTTTAACAGTAACTCAAGAAACTTTGATTTTGTGTTTGTTGGGTCAGTTGGGGCACCATTTTAATGGTGCATAATTGAATAAAATTGCAAATAAAATAGTAATGTTTTGGTGTCAGAAAGCTGCAGTGGGTTCAAAAAGTACACTGCGAATATAATTACAGTCTCTTTGCGCATATGAGTGTATAGAACATATAGAACAGCCTGTTTGCTTCTTTCTGATGTGGTCTGATAACACACTGTGCCCCTGTAGGGAGAGAGATCCATGCAAAAGGCTAAATTCATTATTTTGTCATCACACAGACCTTTTTTGCCTTGGTGACATTTTTCCTGGATATATTTTTCTGGCTTGGGCTCTACATTTAAATCAGGGGAAACTTCCAGAGCTGCTGGTGATTTCAATTTTTATTTTTTCGTTGTGAAGCTGATTCTGCTGAGAATCTCTAGTGGCACTGAAAACGGAAACGCAGAGTGCTTTGATTCACAGAGAGGGCCTCCGAAAGGCTGAAAGGTGAACGTCTGTTTCATCAACTAGGAAAAACATCCAGCCTGAGATGGATTCACAGCTGGGATGGAGTGCTTATCTGCCTCCATCAGCTTGCAGGAGCTTGCTGCCTTCTCCCACTGCACTCCTGTTGCTTTGCTCTCAGTGCCAGAGCTGGGCTTTTTCATCCCTTGAGCTGTTCTGCCGCTTCTTGCCAGTCATGCCTGTTTCTGCTGTCTCAGTACCCCCCCTCCCCCCCAATACATGCACTCACACTCTCTTGTGATTGACAGTAGGGCCACGCCATCCCTGCAGGAGTTCCTGTGGGAACATTTGGCTGCAGTCTGATAGGTTGGTTAACTGTGGCTTCTGCAGTGGTTTCACAGCTGTCAGATAAGGGGGCGCTGCTTTTTAAATGTTTAGGAAGTGCTTTAAAGTAAACATGGCAGTGCTGCGGAAGGTATACATTTCAGGAAAGGTCTGATATCTTAGTGCATATTGACAAAAGGTGTAAAAGATTGGAACAGGGCTGAGGACAGGCTACTAGAAAATTAACAATCAGTATAGAATAATTGGAACTTTATATGATAGATATACAATGTTTTGTTTTAATTCTACTCATTTAATGAAAGCCAAAATTAAAATGAAGAACATAAATCAGTCTGACTAATACTGACTTTTACATCTTTGTCTCCAGCCTTCTCTATAGTGAATATGCATTTAGCCTGTCTGTCTCATTGTCTTATTAATGCAAAACCTTTTAGTAAAAGCACAAAGTAGCATGCTTCTCCCCAGAGACTATTGATTGTCCTCTGAGCCATGAGCCACAGAGAGAGAGGATTAATCAGCAAATGTAATAAGTCTCCATTTGGTGCAGCCTAGTTAACTTAGGCTCATGCTTGACAAAGTGCTGTCTATAGTGATCCCTGCTGAGGGATATTAGTGGTTAGACAGTTCTTAACAGCCTGCGGGGCGGTGTCCACCTGCAAGGGCCCAAAAATATCTTCTTCAGTCATGCTGTCTTCTGTGCTGTGCTGTCTACTGTGCCTTCCTGTCCGCTGTGCTGTGCTGTCTACTGTGCCGTCCTGTCTGCTGTGCTATGCTGTGCTGTCTACTGTGCCGTCCTGTCTGCTGTGCTGTCCACTGTGTCATCCTGTCTGCTGTGCTGTCCACTGTGCCGTCCTGTCTGCTGTGCTGTCCACTGTGCCGTCCTGTCCGCTGTGTCATCCTGTCTGCTGTGCTGTCCACTGTGCCGTCCTGTCTGCTGTGCTGTGCTGCAGCAGCTTCTTCATGTTACCTTGTGGTCGCCATGCAGACACATCAGTGGTAGAGGATGGGGGGGGGGGGCATGCTGGGCTTTTCTTATTACTTCTCTCTGGATGAACAAATGGTTTTCCCAGACAGTTCAGTTGCCTGTGACAGTTCCTGGTACATAGATATAATGTGACCTTGGACCCCACTATCCCTCTTCCAGCTGTATCATAAAGGAGACTTACTTTCTTGTCGGTCCTGATAATACCCACTGCCTAGCTCCTTGTGTGTTGGATTGAATTCTCTGCTTCTCTAATTCTCTGTTTTGTTAAAATCCCACAGCTATCCATGTTTTCTGCTGCCACCTTCTCCTGTTGCCATGTATTTTATTGGACGTGTTTTTTCCTTCTACCTATGCAATTAGCTAAATTGTCCCACATCACCATAGTCCCAGCTGTGTGAGACCTAGTGGGACTGTGAAATGGGATCGTTCCTTACACTAAATCCATAGTGCTGTGTCTCAGCGTCCACTTCGTTTCGCTGAGTGTGCTTCCAGGCAAGTATTTTTGTGGCCGTTCAGCGATGGACACTGTGGCCCAGACCAGCTCATTCCTTTCAGGGCCTCTGGCCGTTTTGTGGGAGGGGCTACAGTTTGGCCCCAGTCATCCATTGCATTATTCAGGAGCCTTCGGTCCCAATGGAAATAAGATGTAATCCGCCAATGGAGAATGTTTGCGGTACACGAGGCCTCTTGAGAGGGTGACCGATACTTTTGTTGTCTGCTCCTTGAGGAAAATTAGCAGGGATGTCTGAGAGGACCAGACCCCTGGGAGCAGTCCTCACACCGCTAATTCCTCAAGAGGGTCTGCACTGCTTGGAGACATGCTCCTGGCCGTCAGCTTCAGGGTGTCATGTCACTGTTTGCAATTTAATTGAAGCTAGGCCATAATACACAGGCAGTTAAGAGCCACTTTTCAGATGGCTGCCTTAGCCATGAGCAAATGATAACATCTGCAGAACATTTAAGAACCTAATCTGCCATTGGTTGAGTGACTATTTTACCAGTCCTTTGAGTTAGACCATTTCTTTTGTGTGCCTTTCAATTCTGTCATCAGTTCATTTTTAGCCTGTCCTAATGGCCGCGTAGCCCTCCTGTTCATAACCCACAGCCCGCAGAGGACGTCCTGCTGTATAGTCATGATTGAGCGTGCCTCAACGATTTCCTGTCATCGTTCAAAGAAACTGTTTATTTTGCACTGACTTATGCAAGGCCTATTTGTTAGGCCGTTTAACAGTTAACCAGAGATGTAAAGCGACAGTTGATTGTTAACCTGAGAGAATGAATGCGGATTGATCTGCGGTACACCCATGGCTCTGTGATCGGATGCAGTTTATTTGACCTGCCTGCACTGTGGCTGTTATGCTGACTTAAGGGTCACACAAGCTTAATGTTCTGCTATTCAGTCCTACTGGATCCTCCGTCTGGCTTTGTTGTGTCTGCCCTCGCTTTTTTTTTTGTTCCTGTGTATTTCCATGTGCTGTACAGTAGCCACAGCTGAATCGTTTTTGCACTTTCAAATGTCAGGTACATTCTTTTGATATCTGGGTGTTGATGCACTTACTGCGCATTTGCTGCTGTGCCTCCATAACTGTGCTGCAACTGTTGCATGTCAGTTTTTTTTTACAGTTTTCTCTACTTTATGTTCCAGTTAATATTCTGTTCCAAACTAAAACTTATAAATTAAAACATATACATTTTATTTTACATATGCATAATTTAATGTGTCAGCTTCTGCTAGGGTGATCATTTGATCATTGATCATTTTTATTTGTAGGGTTCTATCCAGGAGGTGTAATATTTGTGGTGGTGTTGCAGGGTGATTTGTAGATGTCAGGAGGGGAGGGGCCATGCAGACAGCTGAGCTCTCCATTGGGTTACCCATGCATCCCAGGGGAACGACCTATTTAAAGCAGGGAGTGACCTCCGTGCCACATGATTCGGTGTGTCTGACACGAGGGGGGAGCGGCACATGCAAAGAGCAGCCGTTGCCAGGCCTTCAGGGCAGCAATCTGAGCGGATGTTTGTAACAGACATTGGCCTTCTGCCTCCCTGGATCTCAGCAGGGCCTGTTTCGTATCGAGTGACTGGAGCCCAGCAGTGCCAGTCTGTAGTGCTTCTGTGGAACTGATTGTCTCTCTCCACGTTCTCTCTCCATTTGTGGGTTTTATTTTGGTTACACAAAAGTGGGTTTACCCTTGTCTAGAAGTGAAGTTCAAAGCCTTACTGTGTGTGCTGGGCAGCGGCTGTCTTTCACAGGCTTTGCTCACTCACTGCCTGCCTTCACCACAGGACTCTGAATCCCTGGACAGCTACATACAGAGTGCCTTATCTGCACTGTACCCACCATTTGACGCCACCGCACCCACCATACTTGGCCAGGTCTTCGACGTAGTGGAACGCACCTACTGTGGGGACGGCCTGCGCTACCTGATCGACTTCCTGGTTCCGGCCAAGCGCATCCTCCAGTGCATACAGCAAGATGCCTGCGTAAGTAGCACGCATACGTTTTTCTGTTCTAAAAACTGGAAAGACAATGATGGAAAGATGGACTGTAGATGGTTCCGGTGGTTATTTGAGAAGGTGACCCCCACACAGGGGCTGTTTGAGACCCAGTCCTTGCTGCCTGTTGCCCTGTTTCGGTTCCTGTGCAGCTCGTCTGGAGCTATTTCTGTTGCCCACCTGACCCTGGCAGGATTTTTTTTTCAGCAGTCATGATGGCTGAAGTACTGGCCGCCATATATCTCACAGCCTTTCTGAGTTACCCTAAGCTCAGGCTGATACTGGAGCAGAAACCATTGAAGCTTTTAAATAACTGTTGTGTAAGGAAGAAAAATTTGCTCTTAATGATACACAGATTACCATGTGCACCAGATTTTAGAGCTCAAATGGCCTTCTGCTACGCAATGATCTTCTACATGGCTGTAGACAGCCTCTAATGGGACTTTTTGATGTTGTGTTCTGTGATTGGTCGAACACTCACAGTAGGAGAATAGTTTCCATTATTGCAAATGCTTAAACCCAATGTTGCTGTTCAGAACATTGGCTTTAAGTAATTGACAGTATTTAGCAACAAACTATTGATATATAGTCTTGTTTTTTGTAAAGCTAACTATGCATGGAGAACTTTTTTTTGGTTAGTAGGCTACATCTAAATTCTTTAAAATGTTCCTCTGTATCTAGCTGATATTAATTTTAACAGCCTTGCCTTTATGTTTTTTGTGTTTTTGGTGAGTTTTGTGCTAAAATTAGTGTCCCTTTAAATACGTTCAACAGCCTTGACCAGGGTCCTGATTGTAGTGGAAAATATCAGTTCAGCTTGGTGCAGCTTACTTTTGCCGTGATGGTTGGAAAATGGCACTTATTGAATACTCTTGACAAAAGAACGTGGACTTTAAGAATATTTTTTTAACATTTCCTGAGAACACAAAGGCCTCGATTCCCTGATAATTCAGAGAAAAATGTGAGATGGGGCTTGATCCATTATGATTGTAGGTCTTTGCCAAGAATCATAACCATGTGTCACACTTCATGATACAGGCCTGGTACTCTTTTTCAAATTTCAGCTGCTATGGGTTTGGTTGCTATACTCTGCTATACTCACAGTAGATTATTGCAGACTAAACAGTGCCTACAGGGATCCTCTCTAATGATTTGGGTGCTAAATTAACAAGTTATTGCCCAGTACAGGAATACAGAGTGGTAAGGGGTGTTTGAGAAGAGTCCGCCTCCTGCACAGCTCCACAGTGAATAGGCACCCTCACACGTCATTAGCATTGCCGTAAACCCTGAAGCTCCTACAAATTGCTAATGCTTTAATAGCACTGAAGCAGACTACTGCTGGCGCATGTAACAGCAAGACTAAGCCAAGTGCAGGAAAAGGGGCCAAATCCAGATGGGATTGTGCCTCTACAGAGGCTCATCCGGAAACTTCTGGAGCTCTGTGATCTTACTCTGGTTATTTAAAGTAACTTATGCACTGGATAAGATCCCAGAAGTGTCCGGCCTGCTCCTTTTTTGTGTTCGGTTAAATACCTAACTCCAGTAGATTCGCAGAGCTGTAAATGGTTGATAGCCGACCCCAGTCAGTCGTTCTTGTCGTTGAGTCTCCTTCCTGTGGTGGTTAGTAATCTGGTTTTGCAGGAACACACACCTCATTGACTAAAGACGTGTTTACATCAAGGCTCTGCGTACTGGCTTGTTGTAGCAGTGCTGGTAATGCTGTATTCAATAGCATCCTCTGCAGGTCTTGTTGGTGGTGGTTCCCCAGTGACCCTTGTCTCCTTTCGGCTGTTCCCCACAGTCTGCGTTCAGTGGTCTTCTCTTCCGCCATGAGGGTTGGCCTCTATGTGTCCACGAGAAGCTCATAATCCAGCTCTGCTCCCTGGACCGGCGAGCACTGCGACCCGGGGACTTCTACCTGCAGGTTGCGCCGTGCTTGGGAAGTCCCCCGTGCATCGTGCTGAGGGCCTTGGCCTCCGACGGACGGCGCGTGGAACAGCTGGAGGTGCCTGAAGTGAGCTACACCTCCATCTTCACCATGGCGTGGCTGGAGTCGGTCAACCAGGAGCGAGTGGCCGGGCCCCTGGAGCACTGCCTGCTGGCTGCTGATGGCCACATCTTCCGAGTGCCATGGGAGGATGTGGTGCAGCCAGAATTCATCTACAGGCCCCCCATAATTGGTGGAGAAGGGCTGGACAGCCAGTCCACGGGAGTAAATGGGGGGGCTGCAGACACAGCTCCACAGGAAGTGGATACTCAGAGTCCAGGGGCCGTGCAGGACCCGACCCTCAGCCAGTCCTCTGGAGATGTGGACAGCAGATCAAACGGATTGGATAAGGTAGTATTTGACTTGGACATTGAACAGTTATCATTGGAAAACAGTGACGAGCTACAGGAAGATGACAACAAAAAAGTACTGGAACAGAATGGCAAATTACTTGAGGAAACCGTTGTGCAGGACCCTAACGACACAATGTCGGAGGACTCGGACCAAGAGGGGGAGTATGTGGAACTGGCTGATCTTCCTCTGCCTCGTTTCATCCCCCAGAAGGGATCACTGACTCAGTCTATAAGCCTTTGCTACAAAAACCTGAAAAACCCGAGGACTAGTTTGCACAGCCAGACCAGCTCTGTGGAAGAGCTGCCTGACAGTGGCCGTTACTGCCAGGCCGCGGTCTGTGCAAAACTCATAGAGGAGAACCTGAGTGATGTGCCTTCCAGACCGCCGCTTAGCCCTGCAAGCAGGCCGCCAGGAGGTACGCATGTGGAGGACACTGCCGTCGCGTGTGAGAGCGAGGTGTCTGTCTGCTGTCCTGCTGCCGAAAGCGACTGCTCACAGTTGGGTTGCACCGATAGGGCTGCCAGAGATAGTATATTAGACTCTGAAGTAAGCGTGGGGTCTCCGGGCAAGGTGGACGGAAGCACTGGTAGCCGCAGCTTGAGTGAGAGTAATGAGGCAAGTCATGTGAGCCCCAGTCCGGATCAGGAAGGTGACACCAGGTGTGATGGTGAGGAGACGTGTCTGCTTCCTGTTCCTTTAGCTGCAGACTCTCAGTCGAGGGAGACATACCAGAAAGACTCTGGAGCCCCAGATGCTCTGGTGAGCTCTGGCACAGGGTCACCCACAGTCATACCCAGCGAAGAGGGAATTTGGGGTGTAGCAGAATGCCCGGCCCTTGAAATTGAGGGAGAGATGCTGGAGAGCACAGCACAGGTGTTAGCCCCCAGCGTGGAAACAGAAAGTGGCCTAGAGGAGCTCACCAGTGGTGAGGAGGCAGCAGAGAGCGGGCAGGCTGAGAATAAGGATAAAGAAAAGGAGGAAGAAGGGGAAGGAGCACAGGGAGAGGTAGAGGAGCAGAGCTCAGGGGCTGCAGAAAGAGGCAGAGGAGAGGGGGGTGAGGACAAGGTCACTGAGAGTGTGGCAGAGAATGGACACACCTCCTCCAGCAGCATGGCTCCCAGTGTGGAGGTGGGGGCGGAGCCCAGTGGCTTACTCACAAACAGCCCCGAGGAGCGAGGGCTGGAGGATGAGGCTGAGGGGAAGGAGCCAGAACAAAGCCGTGAGAGTGACAGCCCCATCCAGCACAAGGCAGTGCCCTTGGACTCTCAGCAGCAAGGTACACAGTCATTCACTGATTAAAGGCTCCTTGCTTCTGTCCCTCACCCATCTCTAACTATCAGTCTCACCTGCTCCCCCATCCTTTCTAAGCACTACCCTTTTCATGCCAGTAAGTCTGACATGCTCATATTTCTCATTGCTGACTTCCTAAAAATGTCATACATTTCTCCCACACCGTCTCATGCCTCATCCTCACCCTCTTCCTCTTCATCTCATCTCCACTGTACCATAATGCCTTGGCCTCTTCTTCTAATTATAGCTTTTTATTTTAAGACAGTTTGTTAATCAGTATTAATCATCTATTTTCCAACCGCTTATCCTGGTGAGGGTTAATCAGTTAAGTCATTTTATCTAACAAGGCACAGTTGAATGTGGTGTACACTTACGCTTGTTTCTTATTAACCTTGGGTCTTTAATGGTGTGATACCTACAAATACCGTCAAGTATTTTCTGTGTATTGTTAATTTACCATCATGTCTTTCTAGTCTGCTTTGTGCAGATGGCATAACCTGATATAATAGGTTTAAGGAAACACAAGTCAAAACTGAACTTAGCTCTGTAATAGGAAAAGCATGCCTTCCTGAAAGTATGTTCCCCAAGAGCCTTTAGTTCATAGTTGAGTAATTCTTTGTTTTGTTATCATGTTCACTGGCTCTAAGGATTACATTTCCATTTTTTTCTTTCTACTCTGGAGGATCATAGTCATTAATATCGCCTTTCCATTTGATGTATTCACCCTCTGATTGCTGGGTTTCCTCCGGTGTGTTCCCATAGCCCAGGTCATCAGTTTGTCAACTGATGGGTCATAAATGAGTTCCAAGTGGCCCTCAAGGACTGGGGGTGCAGCATTGCCATGAGCCCTGTTCCGTGCTCCTGTTTGAGAGCAGCATTGTGGCGGTGCCCCCTGGGGCCCACATTGGTCATCCTGGCAGGGATTCCTCTCTGCAGCCATGCTTTCTGTCTGGGTGCATGCATCTGCATCTGCTCTCAGGTGGTTGTCATAAGGAATATTTGTGAAGGTTGTTTGTGGAATAGATTGGATAACTGGACGTTGTGTAATAGGTTGCAAGGTAACTGTCCTCCTCTCCGCACTAATTTGCTTACTGCTGTCCCACAACAGTTACAGGTTGAGTTGTTATAAAAGTGAGCTTTGACCTAGGAAACACATTCACGCTGCTGGGTAGAGCATATTCTTAGCTTTCTACGAAATGCTGCATTTAGCATTTGCTTGCTGGACAGATTGTTTTGCAAAGCCCTTGGCTGGATTTTTGCAAAGTCTCTTTTGAGCAATTGCCCTTTGAAAGGATTTAGTCCTCCTCAAAGATGTTATTTTCAAGAGGGCAACATTGTTTCAAAATTGTCTACACAGGCTGTATCAGTTTTTTTCTCTCAGTTTAATAGTAGTACAGTGTGGCAGGTCTCCTAATGTATTTTCCAGATGTTATCCTTGTCAGATCTTTGAAGAGGAACAGAGTATCACTGAAGTGTGTGTTTGTGTCAGTGGGAGTTCTTGCTTCCAGAACCTATCAAGCAGTAGAGTTCAAATGTGCTGGTTGGGAGGAAAGCTTTCAGCTAGAGGTGGGTGTAATGGGGGGGGGGTCACAGCCTATGCAGGTGGAACCTGGGTCACCAAGAAGTCAATGTTTGTTTTATCTGACTGGGGATAAACCAATAGCAGCTTGGGTTCGGTGATGATAGTGCTAGATTGTAAGGGCAAAGCTGTGACAGATGAGGTGAGATGTTTCCAGGCCCTGGTGCCTTATGTGCAAGGACTAATAATCCAGAACCACAACTATCTTTGAGTTGTGAGTTTACAGTGAAACGGTAGGGTGAAAAGATGTTGTTTATTTTATATAGCAGCAGGGGTGCTCCTCCCTGTGGGTGGCATTCACTCCACCGTGACATCAGGTTGACCAGAACAGTGCTTTGTGCTGCTGGGCTCCTTTCTGCACCAGCTGTGAACCTGTGGGGCATTTTTCTAAAAATCCCATAATTCGGGTGCCTCTTTCCCTCTGCTTTTTTTCAAGGGTTGACATGGAGCACAAGGAATCTCAAAAACATCTGTAACAAAATGTTTTCTTATACATTTTTAACATAGGTCAGCAACTTGCTTATGGTTGCTACTCTGGTGTTTCATATATGTAATATATTTATCAGATTAATGTTAATCACCCAGAAATAGGGTTCTGCATTGTCTGTACATATGTTTTTTGTGCTTTGTGTTTAGTGGATGTCTACGGGAATTGTTAGAGAAGTCTGTGAAGCATTTGTTCTGTTTGTTTGCGTGTGTGTTTGTGTGAAACCTGCACCCATCCACATATTGCACCACTCCAGGGCCCTGTGGGGGGGGGCAGCAAAGCCCAGCGCCCACCAACACACTCCCCTCTACCGGGGAACCCACAGGCGAGACAGCCACGCAGGAAGAGGTTGTTTCGACAAAGCAGCAGGATGCCCCCTGCCTCCCGCTGGGCTCCTGGAAGACACACCCGGTCCTCACTGAGGCCCACAAAGTCAACACAGATGTCCTGGGTTCCGGAGTGCTCTGTCTCACTGGTGAGTTTATGTGTACAGGATCCTAATTAACATGCAGTGCATCCTAGCTTAAATGTAAATAACTAGTGATTTTGCATGAAGGGATCTATAGCCGTATTATTTTTTGAGTATCTGAAGTTGGACCTCTTGGCTGAATTGCGTACACTGGGACAGAGTTGGAAGCATGAATGTGGTTCTGTTGTTTCGCTAACGTTGTATTACCAGCTAAAACTGGCCTCCTATAACTTATTTAAAATGTTATTTCATGTCTATATCACTGCTTTGTTCAGATCTGGCCCCCCCCCCCCCCCCCCTCCATTTTTCATATATTGCTGCAGGGACGAGAGATAAATGTGGCCGTGCCCTTGTCACTGTAACAACCAGGAACACCGTTTGGTTGAACCCAGATTGCAACAGCGGCGAGCTGGTGCGAATCCTCCACTACTTCTACGCCACGCTCAGGTAGCCTCCATACCCGCGCCTCATCACCTTGTCCCCGAGCATGCCTTCGCTCGCATTCTCACCCGTCTCCCCGTGTCCTTCAGGAAGGAGGTACGCTCCCTGGGCTTGACAGTTCTGGTGGACGCCAGGCGCTGCTCTCCCGTTCCTGCCCTCTTCAAGGCGTTTTCCATCTTGCAGGTGACTCGGATTCTCACGGTCGGGTCCATTCAGCTCTGCCACTCTGCTCTGTTTATGTCATTTTACACCCAGTGCTTTTGTGTGGTACTGAGTCTTTATTCCGTGCCATTACCAGTAACCATTCAGCTTTAGGGTGTAATAGTATTCCCCGGGGTTTTGACTCCACCCCTTAGAGCTCCTGCCGGCAGTTGGAGCTGATGTGAAATTAGTTGATACAGTGAAAGGGTGTGTTGGTGTAAAGAACTGACTTTTTAATGGTTAGATTATTTATATGGGCCCTCATGTCAAATTTTGCATTGTCTTAATTAGATTTGGACCAGATCCCTGAGGAGTTTTACATTGTATTTGAATATCTAATAGTATAATGGCAATTACCCAAAGATATGAAATATTCAGGGGCTCACAAAACCTGTCACTTTGTCACTCCTACAAAAGCTGACTGGAATAAACAAGATTAATGTAACAGAGACGCTGAATGGATTTATGGATTTATTCTTCACACGGTGTGCTCTGTTTGAATAGAATGTGACCTCCGGCCATGGCTAGTGTTTGGTAAACAATGGTGTAATATTTGATTAGCAGGCCGTCGCGGTGGCTATCGCGGGGCCCCGATGAATGGGCCCAGCCTGGAGACTAAGAGGCCAACCTCATTATTTCCGTGTGTTTATTCTGCTGCCAGCGTAACTCAGGGATTGATCCAAACCTCTGGCTCGGGCTGTGCGGCTGTGGAAACCAGTCTTGTATCACAAATTAAATGCTGAGACATTTTAAAAGCAGAGAGCTTTCTGCAGCTGGTGGGGGACACTAATCCGGATGCTTTTAAATGCCGTGCTTGCTTTTCCATTTTTATTTTATGGCTTAGGCATAGTGCCGAATCCTTTATTCAAGGACTTGGTCCCGTTCGTAGAGGTTCTTTCTAATTTGCTGTTTTGTGTACTATGAAGCTTACAGTGTTATTTGGTAAAGTGGTTACTCTGAGTCCTTTATAGCGAAGTTTGATCCAGCCAAGGTCATTGCCTGTGCTCTCAGGCAGGTGTTCAGAAGTCCAGGCATGGCACACAAACACAGGGTTTAGCGCTGCCGAATGTTCAAAGATAATCATCCCTTTCCCCTTGGGGGGATGGGACACCCCGGCTCTGCATTTTCAGCCCGAGAGGGACACGCGTGACCTCTACTCCATTCGGGGTCGTCACTAACAAAGACAGAGGAGGCGCCCTGGGCTCTGGTTTCGACAGGGATTGCCCCTGGCTGCTCCTCTATAGGGACAATGAACCAAGATAGCATCTTCTTTTTAGAGCACAGTTTACCACTCGTGGTGCAGTCTTCTGCTGGCTTGGTTATTCACTGATGATAAAGTGACATTCTGAGCCGTGTATGTAATTAAAATTTGGATGTAATTTTTTAGCACATTTTAAGCACATGCATATAAGCACAAGCTTTTATTCCTGTATTGACATTGAATGGCAGCGATGGATAGCTGTGCTGAAGAAGTTGTAATAGTGGGTGACTGATGTGCTGGGCCTCAACAAACTGTTAGGCATCATTACAGCTGGGCTTACAGAAAGTTTGGGATGCCCTAGATGAGCTTAGGAGGCAGACCGTGGGTTAGGCTCAGCCGAGTTGGTCATGACACAAGCCCAGTAGGCCATACATCACCATACACCACTTCAAAAGTAGTCCTTCATTCAGAAAGATGCTCTCTGATGGGCTGTGACGGTCATTGTTTTTGGTCTGTTGTTACATTCAGAGATAGAAGCGGGCAGCCTAGACTTAATGGAGTAAAGCTGAAGGGACAGACTGATTCCTAAATCAGCTTGTGATGTAATTGTATTGTGAAATTCTTTTGACCACTGAAACAGGCAACACAATTTTCTTGAAGTGGTTTACTTCACAAACTATAAAAATAGTGCGTATTGTTTATTATGGGGTCTTATTGGAATTGTAGTAGAATTTTAGGCTACAGTTTTGACAGACAGAGATACTGAAAGGACGTCTTGGCTCTGTGATGTCTGGCCTTCTAGGAGCCACGTCTCGTTGTGGCTACAACTTCTACGCGGGTGGTGCTGGGGGGTTGCTCTGTGATTACCCTGGCCTAGCTTTCTAAGCGGCTCATTACTACATTGTACTGTTACTCTCAGTCAGCAAACTCTGCCTCTCCTCTGAACAGAGGCATTATGATTTTGTTTCTTAGTGCTGTCGGCTTCCCACATTAGGAACGCTGTCTGTGAACCTTAAACATTTTTAGATTTTATGGAAAGGTCAGCCAGTCCAAAACCAGGTGCACTTAATCAATCTCCTGCTGACACAATTATGGCATAATGATAGAAGTCATTTAAAAACATACATATGGCTGCCTCCCCACCAGCCTTTGTATATTTCTTTACAGTTTTATTTCACTGACACCACTGCCACGATGACAACACACATCTCATTTGTAAATGTCAGTGCGGGTAATATGGAAGTAATGAGGCTTTCCTGCCTGTAGGATACACATGGAGCCCAATTACATGTCCATAAATTTAAAAAACAGAAGGATGAAGAGACCTTAGAAGTCCCTGGATAGGGGAAAGGTCCTTTCGTGTGACATTTAGAACCGGAGAGTCTGGGGGCCGAGGCAGAAGCCTCCTGCATGGCACATGGTGAACAGAGAGTCACCCGAAGAAGGGGGTGTTTCAGCAAATTCTTGTTTTTTCTCCCTGATAGGAGGGGGCACCTGGCTGCATTAACACAGTATTGCTGCTGTCTGATAGAGAGCTCAGATCATGGCCCGAGAGACCCTCCACCATACAGGTAATACCCTGTGACTGTCAAAGCCCTCTCCCAGCCCGCTCCCTAATACTTACCAGCCGGGTTCAGAATATCACCTCACCCTTAGGGCAGGCATGATAAGGGATCCAGCATGTCCTGAATTCCTCATTGTTTGTTAGCTCATTTAGGAAGATAGAGAGCTATTTTAAACCTGGAGTGGGTCCCATTAATCCAGCTGTAAGCTTCCAAGAACGCACTCAACTCTCTTGATCTGTGGGCAGTACTGTCATGTAAGCCGCAGGGAGGACTCTGTAGTACCAACACGTTTTTCTGCCATAAGTAGCCAAATACTGAGGATGAGAGTTGGAATAGACAGTAGAGCAGGCAGAGTGGTGCTGTGAGATTTCTGGCACCCACACCATAACTCCTGGTGCTACCCCTCCCAGTTCGAGGTCCTCACTTCCCTCAAGGCCCTCCACAAGCATGTGGACAGCACCCAGCTTCCCGCTACCTTTGATGGAACCTTTCCCTACTGCCACCAAACCTGGATCTCCTTTCGGATGGTGAGTGAACTGTATGAGCGTTCTCATTTGTGACTGCCTGGTGGACTGATCCCTGTACCCCTTCAGGGTGATTAAACTGTGTGAATTGACTGAACTGTGTGAATACCTGTATGTAAAATAGAGACAGAATTTGTGGTGGGTTTATTAGTATGGTGTCGTCATGTGAGTGGTGTGGCATCTGTTTATGAACAACTTATGACTGGTGTGGTGACATTATCAGTATGGCTTTGTCATGGCATTCTCTGTGTCTCTTCCTTCTCCAGAGAGTGGAGCAGTTGACCAGCAGCTGCCAGAACGCTATTGTCCTTCTTAAGAACGCTATTTCCACCATGGAGGCGGCAACCCTGCCAACCAACACAGAGGTAACCAAACTATCCCCCTTCTGAGGCACTGCCTGGCTGAAAATCCATAACTGAAACCACACATGGCTGTTTTGTATTACTCTTATATAGATTATGTAAAGCAACATGACAACAAAGTAACTACAGGAACTTGTGAAGTGAACTGGCAGTGAGGCAGGAAACTTACAGAAAACTGGTTCCTGTGGTGACAAGGGGTTGCTTCCTGAAGAAGTTTCCACAAAAATGACTAATGATGCATCATTAGAAAGTACGCGATTAAAGTCCTGACTGATGGTGGGAAGTATGGAATGAAATCTTATAATGAATGTCAAATTGTTTTGAGGAAGTAACCCATAGTGGATGGATAGGCTCTTACCCAGAATGCTTTCAGGGGTGGAAATGTGTAAAGATTAGATTTAAATAAACTGAGCAATTTGGCTCCCATTTGGCCATGGTTTATGCTTTTAATTTTGTAGGACTTATATTGATTTATTTGACCTTTCGGTGTCCATCTGTGTTACTGAGGGGCTCACGCTGTTCTCCAGGGACTGGGTAATTTATGGGGGAGTGTTTTAGCTAAGAAAAAGCCAAAATGGGGCAGGGGCACTGCGTAGCAGGACACATCTGTCAGCAGCCGTCTTTGTAATTACAGTATGTTTGCAAGTGGATGGTGCTTTTCAAAGCGTCCCCATTGGTCAGATTTGTGCGTGTCAGCTGGGTCCTAAAGGAGGTCAAGTAATGAACATGAAACCTGGGGCCCTTCAGGAACCACTTTGGGATTAAGGAATGTCTGTTGCCCTAAACCCGCCATCAACAGGCAGGGAATTTCTGCAGGCACACTTTCACATATGCGCACATTAAGATGCAATAGGGTACACCCATGAATACCCCATTTGAAGGCCTGCACACATTTAGCACTATATACCACTCTATACACACATGCATGCATCATTCATAGCCGCGCACACATTTAGCACTATCTAAATAAAATCCCACCACACTGTAAACCTGCATGCTTGTTTTTCGTCATAGACACACACCGTGCTGTCTTCTTCTTGCTCAGACAATGCTGTGTAGCAGTCTAGTTGGTCTCGTATTCCTTTAAGATATCTGACGGTGTGTTGACAGCGAAAGGTGATCTAAGTGTGTAATTATTGTAATTACAGTGTAGTTAGAAAGGCCGGCATCGCCCACTCTCTATGTTTATTTTTTTTCCTTTCCATTGTTAGGTGTGTGCTGGATATTTCAAGATTTCACAAATACCTTTAAATGTTACTTTGGGGGAGGGGGGTCACAAAGTGGAATGACCTTGTTAGTTCTTTAGGTGTCATGGGATTGTTCCAGGATCACATGCTTGTCAGAAATGCATAACAGGACTTTTTTTCTTTCTGATATCCCCGCTGTTAATGTAAGTTTGGCCAGATGTTCTGGTTCTGAGAATTCATAGGTCGCAGTGGTATTAACCTTTGATACAAGTTTTTGCCACAGGTGGTGCATCGCTGTGTGAGAAAGCTGGCTTCCTCCACAGCAAGACTGTTAGTTGTATGTTATGGAATGCTCTGAATTTATAAAGTATATAAGGAAGCAGCTGTATCTTGTTAACCGACTTTAGAACCAGGCAATCGACCTTTGAGTCGGGATATGGGAATACTGTATACAGCTGAAACTGGCTAGGCAGCTCTCTCTGCAGATTCTAATTACTTCAATAAAACAATTAGTAGTTGTGTGAATTACTGTGCGAGGACTGGGGTGGGAACACGTACGGTCCATAAGGACACCCAGTATGTTCCCAGGCATTGCTGCAGTCTGGGTTTGGGGACTGCCAGAGCTCACCGCCTCCCTTTGCCCCACCCAGGAGGCCCAGGTGGTGCTGTGCAGGTACAGGGACTTGATGCGCAGTGTGCTGGAGGACGACCGCCTGGCACAGCTGCAGCTGGAAGGGGGAGCGGTTCTGTCCCGCCTCCGGAAAGAGAGCGGCATTAGCCTCACGGAGGACAACAGGTAACCCCGCCTCCCTCCCTCATTCCAGCTTCTGATTGGCTGCTCTGTGGGAAATGAAGCAACGCGAGATCAGTGTAATGCTGCAGGTACTGCGAGCTAAAATAATACTTCCTTCTCGGAATGTACCCTTCTTTCCTCAGACACCTGTAGCAGATATTTAAGCATTAGTCTACATTTAGCGTTGAATAAGCCAGCGTCCGCTCTGAAAGCCAGTGAGAACATTCTTATCTTATCCACAGTGGTCTGAATCAGGGCTGCCTCCTTGCTGAGTTTCGACCAGCTCTTAATATCTCTGTCGTTTTTGAGAGATGGGCTGCTTTTCCCCCATTGATGTTCCATGTGCAACAAGTGCCATATCCTGTTTTAAGGGATGTCCTGGAATGTCTGTAAATGTTTACTGTGTCCAGCATACTTTTGGAAGACGGCATGACTGCAATATACAATAAACAAAAGCTGTACCTGCAAATGCTGTATTCCTTTGGGGTTAAAGAACCGTTTGCACAGCGAGCTTCTGCTGAGGAGTCTGAAGATTTTCAAGGTGACACCCTTGCAAGGACTGGTTTCTTTGGCTGTAAATGTCATTCCTGCTTGAAGGCTTGTCTCCTACACTGCTGCCTGTGCTGTTCTAAGAACCCTTTGAACTGTTTCACGAGATGAAATTTGAACCACCATCAGAACTCCTAGGGGCTCGTACAGAATTTGGCTCCCAGAAACAAGAGCAGGTTGTGCAGGTTGTGTTTTTTTCTTTCTTTTTTTCTTTCTGAAAAAGCTTAATGCCAGTGGGCTGGAGTTTTCTCCCCACCTATCAGTCAGATAGGCAGCCTAATTCTTTCACAGTGAGAACATCTGAGAAAAATGTTTCCTTGGCTCGGCCACCAGCCCTGGAGTGCCCGGGTGAAGCTCAGCCAAGCTCCTGTGTGGCAGGAGAGGTCAGTGCTTTGGAGAACTGAAAACCTCCAAATACAACCAAAGAACTCAGCCCTGTTTTGACCCTTGGAGAACAACACAGAAACGTGTCACTCAGAGAGAGGCTTGTGGTCTGTGCTGTTCTTTGGAATGCTTTCCTGTGATTATTGTGATTGTTTGATGGAGAAACTCCTCAGTTATTTATGATTTTTTTATACCCAATATAATATAAAGCTTTGAGGTTCCCAGAGTAAGAAGAGCTTTGTGAGCTGTCGCTTGATCTACTAAGTTTTATCTTTAAAGGCTTTTTTGAGGCACGTTTCTCATACTTTAAAAATGTTAAAATTTCTGAGTAATGGCATTGTAGTTAAGAAGTCGTGCTATATTTATTGTGAAGCTTACATGGTACCCAGCCCATCTTATCATCCTACAGTAGTTTGGAGTTTGCTGTGAGTCACTTCCTGGTATTGAAAGTCCTCAGTGTTTGCAAACAGCAAGTATCACTTTCAACGAATGTCAAAGCCATCCGCTTCCAAGAGAGCGGGCAGGCACATCTGGTGCCTGGTGATTATGGCCCATGCTAAGCGAAACTTTCATCACATGATGGATTCCTGGTAAACTAGCTCCTCTGTCCCATTTAAGAGCTTATCAGTGCTTTTCCTCCTGACGCTGGAATGCTTTTGAAACATCTGGCTTGCTCACGAGTCGCTGATGTTTACGCTGTGGAGAATGACCAAGCGCGTACCCACAAGACAGTGGGAGCGAAGTGGCACTGGCTACACAAAGCTTCCATTCACTGCCAGGGCAAACCCCATGACTCATCCTTCCTAGGTTAAATACACTAATTATTTGATCGCTCTGATGAAACAAGTGAATCATGGCTCTTCCCATAATTCCTTTCTTTCATTTTAAACTTTCTTAAGGAGTTGAATGGAGTCGGTGGCTGCAGTTTAGACAATTTACCGCGGTCTTAGTTTCCTATTTAGACATTTTTCCTATTCAGCTTAGTAGAGATTACTCCAGTTGGGAGGAAAAGGTCTTTAGATCTTCCTCTGAGAAATCCTGATTAAAACACCACTGAGGGGGAGATGAGCTTACTCCTTTTCCAGTGTTGACTTTCTGCAAGCCCTGCTGGTGATAAGGCCCTTTTCAGGGAAAGAACCTCCAGTTAGGGTTTGTTTGTTCTCCTGACAACAGGGAGGAAACCTTGACTGCTCCCTTCTCTCTGTCTTCTTGCCCCAGCCCTCCCACCTTCAACTGTACTTCCCCTCTGGTGGAAAAGGGAGAAAGTAATATCGCCCAGTATAGTTTGTAAATGCTGGCAAATTCCTTTTTTAAATGGACAGAAAGGAAAAATCACAGGCTGTAGACAAAAGCCCTGGCTGACAGAACGGTCCGATTGGGGCACAGACATTTGCATAAGAATGGAGCTGAAAACTCCCAGTCGTCAATGGCCCGTTGTTCTGCAAGATTCTGGCCCGCTGTTACCCGGGCTGCTCAGTGGTGGTATTGGCCATTAACTTTGATTGATTGTTGATTTTGTGTCAGGCGATGTTGCTGTGGATTTTTCTTTTTTCCATGTCCCTTCTTGGGCCTATACATTGTTTTGGTCATGAACCTGCTACAGAACTGGACATAGGCACGGAAGGTACAGTCGGCTAGAAAAACACCCCAGTCTCTGTCAGTATCGATTTTGATTTTGGCTTTGTGTTATTTTAGTGTGTCATTAGAAATGTTTTTCGAAAAATTATCATCTGTTGGAATTGGTGATATTGTGAAGGTGTCCCACCTGGATTGTGTGGTCTGCCCCTCAGCAGGGGCTGCTATCATCCAGACGTCAGCTGACTGTTGAAAGAGATCAATATGCTGAATTGTATTGCTCATGAATTTCATGAATATTATGTCATATTTATTTACCTGGCATCTCTGACAATGCTATGTCAGTGTATTTTTCATCTTTATAAGTAAAAACACAATTGCATACAAAATATATATGAACAGACAACCAAATACAGAAACGTCCACAAGAAGAACCAGCATACACAAAGAAGCACACAAATGCATGCAAGTGCGCACACATACACAGTCACACATTCAGGGGCACAGTGGCCCTGTGTGTGCGCTGGGCTCTTCTGAGGACAAGGCTGCCGCACGCAGGTTCCGGGACGAGGCGCCTGCCTCTCTCTCTCTCTCTCTCGTTCCGACTGTGAGGCTGACGTACCAGCAGGCCCATCTCAGCCAGGCTCTAAGAAGGGACCACAGCCCGGGCTTCGGAGAGAGCTCACAGCAACTTTTTTGGATCTTGCTCTGGTTTAAGGATCAGGGAGTGCGAGTACTTGCGCTTCTTAGACCCTTTCGTTCTGCGGTTGCCATGACCGGTACAGTGAGACGGTACCCAGGCTGACCACTGCTCTGTGTCTGCCATCCCTCCAGGGATGCCATCGAGGCGGTTAGCCAGCTGTATGAGCAGGTGGACGAGCTGGTGCACGAGCTGGTGAAGCTGTCCAACAGGCGCACACAGGAGCTGGAGCTGGTCATGGAGTTCAAGAGCCTGGAGGAAGGTTTCCAGGAGGTGAGCTGCGGAAGGGGTGTTTAACAAAGGAGCTTAAGCAGATATGGTGCGAGTGTGTCTATGGAAGAAGGCTGAATGGGAGAAAGCCCTGTGAGAATCGCTGCTTTGCATGGTTTGGAGCTCACTCGTAAATCTTCTGGGCCTCCTAGACATTTATACGGAGATCGTGGGGAACATTTCAATGAGGCTTGTTGTGACCTGGAACGAAAACAGAATTTAGGAGCCTGGCAGAGAGAATAGAGTCTTTGTGGTGACCCTCATCTAGCGACACGTCGTTTTATACGTCGTGTAAGTGAATGGTGTGTCTTTGAAACCAGGTGAGGGGCTGGATTGAGGAAGTGGGGGAAAGTCGCCTGAAGACCCTCAGTGAGCTGGGAGACTCTTTGGAGCAGCTGCATAAAAAACAAGCCCTCTTCAAAGACTTCTACTCCGCCGCATACGTGAGTGTGTGTCCTGGCTCGAAGGCTTTCCATGCTCTGCCTGGGGGGCGTCCTCTGCAGGTACAGCCTGTGTAAGGCCTGGCTGTGCCCGTGCCACCCATGGCTCATATTCCTCCATTTGCAGGAGCACTGCAAGAGTGGGGAGGCCTTGCTAAAGCGGCTGGAGCGCTGGGAGGACGTGACCTCGGCAGAGCTGCAGGTCTACGAGGTGAAGGTGCGCTCCTTCTGGGTGCACCTGCAGGAATTCTCCCAGAGGGTGGAGGACACCAAGGATAAGATCGACAAGACCGTCCGACTCTATGAGTTCTTCGACAAGGTAGGAGCCACATGCTTCTGGCACGCTTGACCGGAACCAGTGCGGTCTCTGTATAGGTGATGCTTAGCAAATGTGCTTCGGTGGCTTTGTCTTAGTGTCCTTCTGGGATGAAAACCAGCTGCACTGTAGGGCAGGTCATGCTAATTACACAGCTTTGCTCAAGCACCCTGATGGATTTCTCATGGTAGTTTTTCTTCTGGAGGCCGTTCCTTCCTGTAAAGCTTGCCTGGGTCCCTCAGGGTGCTACTGTTCCCACCAGATGATGCTATGGAATGCAGATGTGTGAACTGCTTTGGAAGATAGTGCTGCTGGCCACGAGTAGGTCACAGCTCTTGTGTGGTCATTTTGATTGTCTCTGCAAGATACGACTTCTATTACCTATTACTGTACTGTTGTGCTTACTGTGGTCTATATATAGATTTAATCACCTTACATGCGTTTGATTTGTAGGCTTCCTTACAGTGTTTCAAGTTCAAAGTAATTGCAGGTTTTAATTCCTGATGGGGCCTGCAGGATGTCTGGCAGCTTTGTTAGTGTGTGTGACTTCACTGCAGTCCAACAACAATGAATGGTTTCTAAGTGGAATCTGTCCATTCTGTATGCTTCCATTGTCTTCCCATGCCTCTGGTAGCCACAGCAATGAATGAGTGACAATCGCACAATTTTCCCAAATTCCGGAAGTCGTCAGATGGTGAAACGCTGTCAAGTAATACTCTAGCTATTTTCCTATCAATTAATCTATCGACTATTTTACAGATTAGTCAATTTAACCTAAACGATTAATTTTCCTCCAGAAAATGTAATTGACTGTTTATTTTAAGTTAATTTTATTTTGACAAAAACGAACTGTATGTCATTGCAGGGCTTTACGGATGCCGTCTTTTCGGCGCTATACAGATGTTGACATTATGCACACAGTTCGATGAGCATATTAGTAGTACGCCTGAAATATTAGTGAGAGATGTATTGTGATGACCATAAGTTAGTAAGCTGTATAAATGACCTGAATCCTTATTAAATTCGATTAGCGGAGCACGCCACATGAGACGTGATGTTTTGGTGCATTTTGGAAGTGATGAGCAGTGAAGTCTCAGTGAAGAAAGGGATAGCCCAGCAGCCACGACATCTTCTAAAATTTAAGATATTGTGGTTAAACAAGGTAAAAAGACAGTGGTGGTGTGGAGGTACTTTTTGGCGATTTTAAAGTCGTTTTTTTTCCCTTTCTTTTGTAAATAGTTGTCATTCTTATTTCAGTTCACAAATTATTTTTTCTATTTTGTGTCCATTTTTGATTCAGTTTTAGTTTATGATAATAACACTGGTCCCAACAAGACCAACGCGCACAAACTCACACACCTGCACTGTCATCCGACATAGAATAAGCCCAGATTTTCCCTTAGACACTTATTCAATGGAAATTCTTAAGTAGCAGGCAGATAACTTTGATTTTAAGGAGTGTATTTGGCAGCTGCAATGACAAAAGATATTAAAATGCTCTTCATACTAATGGTAATTTAATAAACATGAATGGACAACACTTAAGGTGCTTTTGCCTTTTCTGGAGGTCCATCATCCAGAACAGCGCCCATGTCTTTTCTCTTCAGGTGTTCGTGCATAGTAGTACTGCCATGGTATGCCATCGGAATGTTGTACAAACCACCTTTTTGTTTTGGGGTCATTTCAACCACTCGTGAACATTCGTTATTATGAACTGAAGCATTTTAGAAATTAATTTCATTAAAATAATTAAAAGATAAAAGAGAAAATAAAAGTGAAAATAATGCATTTTCAGCATCAACGTCATCGACTACGTCGACTAATCATAGCAGCCCTATTATACTCCAAATTCTTCTGCTCTATTTTAAGAGTTATCACCATTTGTTAAATTTACACATTAACCCGAAAGAAAATATTTTTCTCAGAAATGGGCAAGATGCAGTAATTTCTCTTTTTACACTCAAGTAGAGGTGAGGGATGCCTTAACAACTGTATTACATCCATAATCAATTAACATGCACTGAGTCAACAGGTTTTGATTCAAAAAAGGTCATTAAATACAGGCTGCTGTTCTGTGTCAGTGAGATCATTCCAGTGCTGCTGGCTAATGGGTTCCATAAGGTAATGATTCAAAAGCTGCTTTTATGTTCAGACTGCTGTATAGCACCGAGAGGGGCCCAGACGGCTGGTAGCTTTCATTTATAACATCATTGTAGGATGCAAGCATCAGTTCCCCAGCAAGAGCCATGCTGCAGGAGATCGACATAGCCTGGTTGGGTCAGGCAACACGAAATGCAGTATCAGCTCAAACCCAAAGCCTTCTGCTGGTGCCTCTGTGCCCCACAAACTGTCTTAAGAATTAATGTCTCCATACAGTTCTTCATGTGAGTGCTGGTGAAACACTACAGTATCTGTTGCATATGAGTCTGAGTCGCTGAATCCATGTCCTTAATTCGTGCATTGCTTGGTACCCTGCCTGCAGTTTAGTTGGCTTGCAAAAGCTGATGTTGTACTTGAGATGCCCTAGTTATTCTTCTTTGTGTCAGTGCTGAGGCATCACACGGGGGACTCCCCTGGTAGCGGGCTGGTAGGGCTGCTCTCTCCGACATGGCCCAGCATGAGCACCGCCTCCCTGCTGACCCTGACAGCACGTCGGCTGCGTTCCCATGCCATCTGTTAGCTTATTGAACTGTGACATTAATCCCAGTTGATTTTGGGGCACAATACATGCTGATAGCCTAGCGTGCATTTGCATTTAAATATATTCAGCACTTGCCCCAAGCATATTGTACTCGGACATGTTTACTAAATTGTTCAACAAGTGGAGAAATTCTGTGCAGAAAGCATCAGTTGTTCTTGGAAAGGTAGGTGGCATGGATAGGCTCTTATTATACTTATTTCCATGAGGTCTGCTCTGTGTACCACTGCGTACACTGTATTCCTCCTGTCTACACAGGGGTGAATTTTTTAATTTCCTTTGTTTCTAAATTTTGCTATGATTGTCTACAAGCTGGTTATATTCTAAGAAAGTTCTCCAAGTTCTCTAAGAAAGTTCTGTGGCATGGAGTGTGCTCCATGCGGTGAACTCTTTTCTGTCCGGTTTTTGTGGTGAATCATTACCCATAATTCCCCGGGAAAGAAGAAAGTAGAGCTTCTTAAGGTCATTTGCTGTGAGAAGCAGTACCAGACATGGTTCTCTGGCTTACACTCTTCTTCTCCCAATTCATGCTGAAAAGACTGCAGTGAAGTGAAATGAAATCGGTCCCCAGCGCTATAGCCCGCTCACACCAACAATGGGGTGCGTGCTGCTTCGTGCAGGTCAGCCCAGCGGTCTAAACGACAAATACACAGTATGAAAACATAGCTGTATGGTTTAGTAGCCCCTCCTTCACTGAACGCCCCCTGCTGGGCAAAGGGACATAGCCTTGCTTTCTGCTCTGACACACATTTACTCACAAAGCACTATGAACACGCCTGGGTGGAATGCCCTGCAGCCAGAGGTGTCAGGTCTGGACTTTGAGCCAGCGGGCTGAACCGTGACCGTCTCCCCGCAGTGGGTCCGCGACAAGCCCCCGTGGGCACGGGCTGCTTATTGTCCCAAACCCTGCGTGTTGCGCTGACCTCCTCATAGGCCAGATGGGCTCAGCCCAAGGACTGCGGAGTCACTTGGGTGATTCCTCGCCCGCTTGATGTGTCAACAAAGGAAAATGTGAGTGCCAGACTCAACAGCCAGGCAGACGAATTGGAAGGAGCAGCTCTGAGTCGATGCTTAATCCAGATGCCTGAAATATTCATTTGTTACATGCACTTACTAGGACTTAATTTTCTAACAGAGAAATGTTTTAGTAACATCAGCTTAGTTGATCTTTTTAAATTGTTATTGTTGAAGTAACATAATATACTTTAATGCTGTCAGTCATCCAAGTCGTAAAAGTTTTTCTTGCTGGTAGCCCAAGTCTGCTTTGCACGTCAAGCTATTTTATAGTTTTTATATTTGAAAAGTTTGTTCTGTCCTGCATGCAATATTGATTGCTGGATTTTGAGGAAATTTGGGTTGGTGAGGTTTGGGGAAATAGTGGGATTAGCCAAGTAGCACAAGAAAGACATTTCTGCTGAATCTGGTTTTGTGTGACCCCACTGGACGTTTGGCCTTTTTCCCCATGCTCTTCAGGACATGCGGCTCACTGGTGCCGCTTGTCGCTCAGCAGGGCCTTTCACAGATGACCTGCTGGCCACCCCACTGACCAGCGGCTCAGTAATTACACGCTGGGCTTCCTGTTGTGTTTTGTGCACCCACATGGCTGGTGCCCGGCTGTCTGACCTCAGGTGGGCTTCCAGCTCGGCAACAGAGATACAGATACGTGCTAAGGATCGATCCGGACATCAGTGCCGATCATTTGCAAAGGCTCTCAGGGAATTAGCTCTGCTTCTGCTCCTAAATTGAATATTGGGGAAAATTAGCATGTGAATGTGAAATTAGCAGCTGAATAAGTATGGTGTAGGCAGCTCAGGCCATCACCATTGCTGTAGATGTTAGCCAAACCTGCATTGATTGTCACTGAACAGCCCCGTCCATAGAGCTGGCCCATTTCAGCCTTAAACGGACACATTTGACGATCTGTGATGCAAGCATAGATCCATCTGGTGCTGATTTATGCATCGTCTGTCTGGCCATAGTCGCTGGTTTTCTGGAGCCACTCCAGTGCCAAGTTTTACCTCCTCCCCTCCTTCCCCACTCCAGTTGCTTTGTAGTGCTGTGACAGACACCCATCCCCCCCCAACCCTCCACCCACCAGCCCCCCCGTCCCGTGACTGGGGGGCTTGCCCATCTGCTATTTAGACTAGCATTTGCCTGTGAATTGGGGAAGGGAGCATGGACGGGGCTTCTGGGAACGGGGGGCTCAGTGTGGACTCAGCGTGCAGCATGACAGCAGCAGCTTCACGTGCCGCACAGGGATCCGAGCAGGAGACGGCGGCCAGCCGGCGGGGCCAGGTAAGAGAGCCTCACAGGGCTGCTGTGGGGCCTCCAGAGCTTCACTGATTTAGCAGCTGTTACATGCATCACCACTGATATCTTTCATAAAAATATTGTCATTGGCGGGTTGATTGAAAATACTTTGCATGACGTTGTGGATTGGAGCTAACAGTGTTCTGGGGGCATGTATGCAGTAGATCTGAATGGAGCTTATGGAAAAGGAACCCCCCCCCCACACACACACACGCACACACACACACACACACATGTTAGACTAAAGCTGACACCTGGCAACTGTGTGTGCTGCACAGGGATGATGTGGGTTTAAAGCCAGAGCTCTGCGTGGCAGTGGCCTGCGGGCTCTCGGATTCTCTAGCAAGGTCTTCTGCTCCTTAGCTCTGTGAGCTTAAAGCAGGCATAATTTTCAGTGCAGTCATTCAGCCAGGAAGATGGAATCTACCGTTTCTATATATTGAAAGCTGATGTGTTGATTACTTTTTTCACAGCTATAGCGGGGGGGCTGTGTTGCCCCCAACCCCCCATCTCTGTACGTCTCACAGTGCATCTTGGGGTGAGCTGCTCTGTTTGGTGTTGGTCTGTGGAGTGTTGCAGCTGTTCTTTCGGTGGGGGGTTTGCCTCATTTTATACAGTGTGTGCGTGTGTGGCAGGGTGTGTGTCTTGTGTAGAAAACCCTAAAAATGAGTGAGGAATGATAAACAGAAATCAGACTGTTTATACATCATTCTTAAGTTGCATACTCTGGAAACTGAAATGCTATTGTTTAGAGAGGTAGATGGAGACTTTGGATTATTTCAGGCTTGATGGAATATGGGCCATTGGCTGGGTGTTTATACATAGTTAGTGGCACTTGTCGACTCTGCAGAACATAATAGCTGTAGACATGCCAGGAGACATTCCAGAGGGGAATTAAACACCCCCACCCTTACCCATTCACTTTCATCTCTTGGATTCTGAATGTTGGTGGTTTAACTTGGCTGAATTTACTGGGTCAGTGGACACCTCAGAGCATACTCCCAAAGAGCCAGGAGACTGGGTTCAGGAGTCACTTTGGTACATCCGCTGTGGACCCTGCAAGATTCAGTAATCAGCTGCCATCTCTTAAATTGGGCCCGGATGACTTAATTGTTTGCATTTTTCAGTCCAGTGTTAGGAAGCCTAAGGAAGCTCAGGCAACGCTCCTCTGCCTGCTTGGTATCTTAGTGCTGAAGGGCATCAGGCCCAGCACAGTCGTGAGCCTGCTTAGCACATCCTCAGCACCTGGAGCCATGAAGGAGGTGCACGCTGGCAATCAGCTGCAGCAATCAGCATCCACGTAACAAGACGTTTCTGTACTGTCATGGGTGTGAGGATCTTGCCTACGTTCCACACACCCTGTTCTTCCAATTACCCCCCCCCCCCCACCACACACACACACACACACACACGCATACCTATCTAAACGGGGACCATTCATTCATTTCTATGGGAGAAACCCTTAACTCCTACCCAGCTCTAACCTTAACCACAAATAATCACATTTGGTCCCCAAATGTGATCTATGCAAACCCACACGCACACAAACATACTATGTGTGTAACCCTCAGGCACTTTCAAGTGTTTGTGGTTTGTCATGTCAAAACCTGTGTTGATTCATACTGCCCCCTGTTTTTGTTTAATCTCTCTTACTCATGTGAGATAGAGTTCAATGAAACCTGCTGACTCTTATTATTTTGATGCCATTGGTGGAAATGAAATTCAGTAAGAAAGCAGCCAGCTCTTCAGCTTCCTTGCTGTTCCTGGTTACATGACCCAGCTCATACTGAGATGCAGCTCACATGGGCCCAGGCCCCAGGCAGACTGCCCTGGGCACAGTTCACAGGAAGCCCTCCTAGCCCAGCAAATGAATGTGGATTATGAGCTTATTAGAGTGCTCACAAGGATGGAGGGGATATCGCGGCATTGGGTGTAACCCGCCAGCATGTCGCTAACTCTGTTTTCCCAGTCATCATTAGCGGCAATAAAATCAGTGAACCTTATCTCATTTTTTACTACAGTTTTGTTAATAATAATCTGCTTCTTTTTATTTGCACACCAGTAGCTAGAAAAAAAAGAAAAGATGATGGCAGCGTGGGGGGGGGGCAGTGTTATTCGAGGCACCGCAGGCTGAAGAGGAAGCAGTGGACAACAGTGAGCGAGGAAAACATAGGATGCATTTAAATGGGATGTCAAATGGGGGGTAGCTTGTGTCTCAGTTTGCCCATTGTGGTATGGGAGCTGAGCAGCGGGGGCTGGCCGGGGGAATAAAGGCCAGGCACGCTCTGGAGACGCGCGAGCAGAGGGCTCCCTTTCTGAGTCCAGCTGCTGCCACTCCAGCCCCTGGATCCTCCTGCCCGGAGCACGCTCCCTTTCTGACCGGGGACCGCCTCCTGGCAAACAAAAGGGGGTCCCTGGCATTGCTTTTCATGGAGGGTGTTCTCACTGCAGCCAAACAAAGCAGCACTGGCACCTCCTCAGTGATCTGTGGATGTTCTTACCACGAGAGGCGCTCTGAACTGGCTCTCACACAGGTCCATTGGATAATTAGCAGGAAATACTTCTATGCAGCATCCTCTATTATGTCATGGACAGTGTTGCAAAATACAGCATATTTCGTAGCCTTACCAAAACAGTGGGCGTAATTTCTTGTGAATTGTGAATGCAAGTTCCTGCAGATTTGTGTTAGCGGTAGTGTAACCTCTGAGGGAAAATTCAGATTAGGGAAAGCAGTTGGCTGAATCACAGGAGATTTGTTTTCAGATATGGCACTGGGACTTTCAGGAGGCCTGACCTCGCTGTGTGGTCCAGCTCCTCCTGACTGAGTCCCCTTTCCTATTGTATTGGTGTCAAGTCATCTTTATCAGCCACTCTCCTTATTCTGCACGTGAACAGTAAAGGAAGGCCCGCTGGGGCAGGAGCCTCAGCTAGAACTGCTCTGTAGGCTTCAGCCTGAAAAGGGACATGCAGTTCGAGGCAGTCTGCATATCCGCATGTGTGATTGGTCCTTTAGACCCTGCTTGGAGTGGTTTCCCACAGGAATTCCTCTGTATTCTTTGCTACCTGTTTTGGTGCATTCTGCTTATAAAAACCTCCAGTAGACTGAATGATCCTTGTGTTTATACCTTCAAAATTGTTGGTCTTAGCAGAGGAGGAATTCCAAGGTTCACTTACTCCACTCAATTCAGCACACTTTTAGAAAAACACACCCTTAAAGGTGTTTGGTGATTATATCAGATAATAAATAAATCCAGGCAGAACGCTTTGACGGTACGCCTTGAAGTCCTAATTTATACACGTGGACAAAGGCTTGAGGCTCAGTGAGGGTCATCCCGTCCTCTTCCAGCCAATTGGGACCCCCCCCCTCTTTGCTCATGTGCTCAAAGGAATGCTGTCCCCTTTGTGGGCCCTGTGAGTGGAAGGCGCATTGTGGTGCTTCAGAGCTTTGCTCCGCCCCCGCCACCTCCCCCCCGCTATCCCCCTTCGTGCTTTATCTAGGCCCACTCCAAACCCTCACCAATCAAACATGCTTTTCACGGCTGCCCATTCACACTTCAAAGGTCCAGGACCGCTAACAGTCTCCACTATGATGTCATTCTGAAACTCCAGCAACCCAGCATAGGCGGGTGATGTTCCCCCAGTGCCATTAAGTGGCTTGAAACCTGAAACGGGCATTAGCCATGGGGATTTTAAGGCCAGGGTGGTCATTTGGGAGTCTGGAAAGAATCTGAGCCCTGCCCCCCACTTTCAACTGGGAATGATTTACACTACAGCCATGAAAGTTTAATCTGAATGAGATGGCAAAGAACATAACTTGCTTTATTCTATGGAAGCACTCTAGCTGTTGCATTGACTCCTTGTGCTACTCAGGCCTTCAGAGTTCTCCTTGGGTACTTGAGAGCTGATAGTGGTTCAACGGGGCAGTGTTATGGCGCTTTTCCACTGCATAGTACGGTACGGTACGGTTCAGTACAGCTCACCTTGGTTTGGCTCAGTTCGGCTCGGTTTGCGTTTCGACCGCAGTTTAGTGCCGCTTTAGAGTGGGCGGGATTATTCACGTGTCGTTATAGTTGCGCCGCCTCTACTGCCGTGACAT
>JAODKL010000009.1:10367695-10380655 GCA_026780765.1 Petrocephalus schoutedeni
CAGTGGAAAACCCCGCGAAAGTGAGCTGAACTGAACCGTACCGTACCGTACTATGCAGTGGAAAAGCGCCATTACTGTTTCACAGATCCCAGAGTGATTGCATCTGTTGGTCAAGATGGTGTTTCTCACACCAGTCCTCAGGGATCCCCAGGCAGTCCACTTTTTGCTTCTTCCCAGTTCCCTGTGAGTTGGGAGGGAGCAAAAATCTGGACCTTCAGTAGGCCAGTATCTTGCCCATTAGCTCTGACTAAATGTTGGGAAGTTAAAATATCGTGTCTAGAATCTTGAGTTATACGCATGCCTTCATCTGGCTGGTGTCTCTGTGTGGCTATAGCTTTGTCACCCTTTCTGTGGGTCCCATTGTTGTGGGGATGTGACCTCCAGGCCGCACGATGACAGCAGTAATTTGCACTGGGAATTGCATCGCTGGTATGTGACTGCAGTGTATCCTCATGCTATCCAGAAGCTTCAGAGCCAAGTTACCAAAAACTTACCCACTGTTACAAATGCAGAGAGGGAGAGAAAAGCAGCCAGGGTTAAGCAGAGGCTGGCAGCCTTCCCCACATAGGTCAAGGCAGGAACCAAGTTTATTAACGTCTCGGAGCAGGATTGTTATGCTCTAATCTCCACCAAAAATCCCTCTGTGCTTCTGCGCCTGCAAGCCAGATTGAGTTTATTTAGTCAACCTCCCTGCCGGTGAATTGGATGATTTGAATATGTATGTTTCAGTAATATTGCTAGCTCTGAAATGGAAGGACCCCCTTCATAGATGCATTTTTCCCTAGTTGCTACAGAGGCTCTGGGTTGTTTCTCACTCTGTCTGGGTGCTTAAGGTAGCTGTACATCAGCCTGAGCAGCAGTGGCTTTAACCACTTCAGTCCATCCTGTGGTCCCCCTCATTAGCATAACCATAACTGCCAGGAAAACGGAGCTCTGAGAAGCTGTCGCACTCCATTAAGGAGTCATTACCTCATCCTTGTTTGATTTGTGTGTAAAACCTCACCTCTGTAAACCTAGCCCCCGTTTCCATGAGAATGGCCTTCCTCAGAGCAGGCCCTGGTCTCAGACGGACGGCCTCGCCTCATCCCACAGAGGGGGCGAGAATCGTCTTTGAGCCAGCACCCCCATAAAGCCAGCCTTGTCCGCTCTCCGATGTGCATAAAAAACAGGCCCATTGTACGGTGGCGCTGCTCTCTGGGCCGCCGGCGGGCTGTGCCACGCAGTGTCGCTTTCAAGCGCTCCGAGGCGCCCGCGTGCTCAATGTTTCCTTTCTTCTGCCCATGAGCATGACACGACGCCGTGTTTTGTCCTCCGCTCTCAGGCATACGAGTGGGCACTAGAGGGCATGCGGCACCTTGCCTCCGTCAGCATGGAGGACTGCAGCGTGCCTGAGAAGTGTGGCTCAGTCATCCGCTGCCTGGAGAGCTACCGGCGCCATCACCCAGACATCCCTGACGGCCGATTCCAGGAGATGAAGGAGCTGGCCGGGGAGCTGAAGAGCGACAAGGGACTCAAGCAGTGGAAGTTCGCCTGGTCCAAGTGTCAGGAGACCAAGCAGATGTTTGAGAAAAAACTGGAGATGGCACTTCGCACCAGGCGGTCGTTGCCCACGGACACCAGTGAGAAGGTTGATGGTGAGGAGGCCACACCTCAGCGGAACTTGGAGAGCTCCTCCTCCCATTCGATCCAGGAACGGAGCGGGAGCCTGTCCTTTTGCCGGAGGAGCCTTATGGGCGGCTGGGCAAGGGAGAAGCTGGGGATGCAGTCAGTGGCCAAGGATGTCAAGGACGGCGACACCAGAAGCCCCACCAGCCACCTGGTCGGTCTGGAGTACTGCAGCCCTGGAACGCCCCCTAACTGCCATCGACTCTCCCGCAGCGCCTCCTCAGAGGGGCCCACGCCTCTCCAGGGGTTGCCGTCCTCCTACAGCCCTGTCTTATCTTCCGTGGAGCCTGGCCGCCGGGTGCTGAGAAAGACTCAGAGCTTTGACGCAGCGGTTGGCGCGGATTTGCCGCGGTACCCCACCTGCCAGCGCACGCTAAGCGAACCCGCCCGTCGGGGGAACACAGGCGTCTTCATCAAGGGCCTGGAGGTCAGCAGCACGGAGGTGGCAGAGCGCTCACTCAGTGCCCACCTGCCCCCCCACAGCTGGACCCCCACCGACTCCCTGAGCATCAGCACCATGGAGCCCAGGGCTAAGGGCAGGTATGTATCCGCTCAGCAGAGTCACTAAGCATCTGCATTTATCCCATGTCCAGTGCCTTCTGCATCTTGGTATGCAGGCATTGCCTGGAGAAGCCACACCCCTAGCAAATCAGGCCCAGCACGTTGCTGTCCTTGCATCGGCTAAAACACCCACACACTTTACACTCCTGATTTTTTGAACTTCAACAGCTAGGTGTGTCTAAGCTCTGGAACAGCAAATGTAATGCAGTCTGTAAATGCAGTACCCCCACCAACCTCCAAGAACACTAATGGCTTAAGCAGCCCCACCACCTTTTAGCTGCGACCCCCAGTTGAGAATAAGTACTTTTCCTGATTGGAAATCCATCCCCAGCCCCTGAAACTTTTACACTTTATAACTTTGGGCTCTGTTTTTGTAGCCGGCGCCGTCCAGTATGAGCCACAGAGTAGAATTTGAGCCTTTTTAGAATGGGGGGGGGGTTCCAACATGGAGGCAGCTTTGTGAATCCAGCCCATGGCTCTAGGGGTATCGGGCTGCATGCAGGATTCTTGTTCTTCGCCAGGCCTTTGCCAAAAATCACATTTTCAACAAAAAAGCAAGTCAGCCACGTTTTCCCCGCTGCCCTAATAAAGCGATCAACGTTAATACATTTATAATACAATACTCCACTCCAGCAGTGGAGCAGGGATACATGTTAATTAGCAGGCCAAGCAGTCAACTAGTCTGCCTAATATTCATTGCCTCGCAAATGGCCCTGGAAGCAGTGGCACTCCAAGACATATTTTGTGTTTCAGTTACTGCAATACTGGACAGAAATGTTTTATTTTTCCAGGCAGGCTCAGTGTAGATCAGAGAGAGTGGTTACTTACTATAGCCAATAAGTATCCATTATTCTTTATGTAGGTTTTTTCCTGAAAACAGATCATGAAATAAGCTGTCATACTTTGAGATGGCCAGGTCATACTGGATAGTGGCATTTAGAGAGACTTGACCACGGCCACTGGCCCCCCCCCCCCCCCTTCCCTGCCCTGACAGCAAGCTGCGGCACATCGTGGACGAGATGGTGATGACGGAGCGTGAGTACGTGCGCTCGCTCAGCTACATCATGGAGCACTACTTCCCCGAGATGGAGCGCGCCGACCTGCCGCAGGACCTGCGGGGCAAGCGCAGCGTCATCTTCGGCAACCTGGAGAAGCTGGCCGACTTCCACAGCCAGTACTTCCTCAAGGAGCTAGAGAGCTGCTGCAACCACCCGCTGCGGGTCAGCCACTGCTTCCTCAGACACGTGAGTGCGGGGCTCCGGCTGGGGGCACAACGAGGTTCTGACAGTAAGGACTGTCCATCGGAAGCTATAACCTCTCACTGTACGTTACACCCGAGGACCTGAAGTCTGAAAAGATACAAAATAATGTCAAAACACTTACTGTGCATAGTAGTGAAGAGCCATTTATATGTAAAGCCTTCATTTGTGAAACGTTTTCACTGTCACTTTCTAAGATGACCAGTTTCACAGATCAGGGCATGCTGATTAGCATCATTACCTGGGTCCCCTAACTAATACACTTAGACAGCTGCACAAACAGACATGGAGTCGTGCTTCTCGGTGATCAGACTCGAGGTCGTTTAGTAAGAAGGCAGTGGGGGAGGGTTAGGCTATTTCCTTTTCCTAGTAATGTATCTTTCATAAATACAAAAATCACTCCACAGAAATGAAGGAAAGCCACACAAAGCACATGGTTAAACTATTTCTGCAGACTTTGGCCACGTCTGTAGCTCATTTTTGTGGTAACTCCAGTCTGTCGGCATAGCCCAGAGGCTCGACATGGGACATTTTAACATGCATAACCAACAAAGTCTGCCTGGGCACCAAGTGAAGAATAGATTCCACTAATTAGTCTGGAGCCCAACAGTCAACCTTTCAAAGAAGGTTGCAGGGATTGATAAATGTAATCCCGAGGGGCACGTTCTTGGCACCTGAAAATATCCTCAAAATGCTGTGTATTTTCTTTGTGGAAGACATTAAAACCTTGCTGTGCCATACAAAAGTCATTCCAAATAAAACGAAAAATGACGGTATGAAAAATGAGTTCTTCCTCAGTGGTCCTGGAACTAGGGCAAAGCACGTGACTGACTAGCTCGTAATGTGCATTTTCTTTTATTGATACCAGCAAGACCAGTTTGGGCTGTATGCCTTATACAGCAAAAACAAGCCCAAGTCAGATGCGCTGCTGGCCAGCCACGGGAACACCTTCTTCAGGGTGAGCCTTGCGTCCGCATGGATAACTTCACAGATGAAAACTAGGAGAGACTACTACTGCATGCACAGACTCCATTAAAGCAGAGTTCCATGGGTGGTCTTGTACCTGTAATGTTTTGACAGATGTCTGATCACATGGCAGCCTTAGTTGCCTGATGTTTTCTGTTGGGAATTTCACTCATTATTCTTCATGGGGGGAAAAAAGAACCGAAAAGCTATGTTGGCATCTGAAAAGTGTCTGCATGTGTCAGAAGGGCTTAACACCCTATGCATGAGGACTCCCCCCACCCCCAAAACATGCGTGTTCCCACCACAGAACAAGCAGCTGGAGCTGGAAGATAAGATGGACCTGGCCTCATACCTGCTGAAGCCCATCCAGCGCATGAGCAAGTACGCCCTGCTGCTGAAGGACCTCATCAAGGAAGTGAGCGAGGTGCAGGAACAGGAGCTGGCTTACCTGCGGGCCGCCGCCGAGATGGTCAAGTTCCAGCTTCGGCACGGCAACGACCTGCTGGCGATGGACGCCATCCGCGACTGCGACGTGAGTGCCGGCATCCCGAGGGCCACGTGGCGTCACCAGGGCTCGTTCAAGTCGGTGTGCTGAAGGCAGCATGGAAGGGCAGAGCCCCATTTAGGACCATCAACCTGCCTGTCGGGAATACTGAGGGGTGTTCTGGGCTTCCCCTTAGGTCAACCTGAAGGAGCAGGGGCAGCTGATGCGGCAGGACGAGTTCACGGTCTTGTACGGCAGGAAGAAGTGCCAGAGACACGTCTTCCTCTTCGAGGACCTAGTTCTCTTCAGCAAACCCAAGCGCATTGATGGCGGACTGGATGTCTACATCTACAAGCACTCCTTTAAGGTATTAATGAGGACCAAAGAACCTCACGAAAGTAGTAAATACTAAAAAGAATGTGACTAGTGAGATTTTTTGCAATCCTTGTTAAATCAGACTTAAATTTTACAAAAAATCCCTGAATGCAATCAAAAAAGTAAAAATTATTGTATTTTCTTTGGTTATTTAAGGTAAGGTTCAGGCTGGGTAGTAATGGGTGGTGTAGTGATTGGGATTGTGGTTTTTCCCCTATAAAGGAATGGATGGTCCTCACTAAGATAGGAATACAAACGTGTGTGTGTGTGTGTGTGTGTGTGTGTGTGTGTGGACCAGTGAAGTTCCAGTTCTGGGTCAATGAGGAAAGCACAGCATTAAAAACTAAATACTTCTCAAGTTTGTCAACATGTCCCCCCCCCAGACCGCCGACGTGGGGATGACAGAGACTTCCGGGGATAGCGGACTGCGGTTTGAGATCTGGTTCAGGAGACGGACCTCCAAGAATCAAACGTACATCCTCCAGGCAAGCGCACCTGAGATCAAGCAAGCATGGACATCCAGCATTGCCAGGATCCTCTGGCAGCAAGCCACAAGGAACAAAGGTAATTTTAGTGACAGTGGCAACAAAGGTAATGTTGACGGTGGCTGCTCATCGTCTGATACTTTGTACATAATGTCTGCATGTCTTTTGATCTGCCTCAAGTGTCTCATTACTGCTGTATTAACTGAATTGTCAGGACTGCGACCGCACCTAACTGTGTATCCCTAACGGTTCTGCAGAAGTAAGAATGCAGGAGATGGTGTCAATGGGAGTGGGGAACAAGCCGTTCTTGGACATAAAGCCAAGCGATGCGGCGATCAATGACAGAGCCATAGACTACATCATGAAGGGCAGAGGTACCCCATCCTGCAGGGAGTGGTGCCTGGGTGGGATTCCTGCCAGCATCATGCTCTGATGCAGTGCGCTCTTACCTTCCTGTTCCAGGGGCCAGAACCAGGGCCTCCATTGCCGTCTCCCTGTTCGACCACTCTAACCCCTTCAAGCAAGCGCAAGTCAATGCAGCTACGGGGGGCACCCCGACCTCGGGGGGGCCCTCGTCCTCCTCCCTGCTGGGGCCCCTCAACCTGCACATGTACAGCAGCCAGGCCTTGCTGTCTGGCGAGCGGCCCTTCATCCTGGAGGAAGACGAGCAGGAGCATGAGACCAGCAGCCAGCCCTCCATGAGTATGTCTCCCGCCACCTGTCCCAGGCCCTCTGCCCTCCTGGAATGGGGCTTCCCCCTCTGACCTGTGACACTTTCCCCTCTGCCTTCCGCCCGCAGCCACAGAGAGCTCAGAGTCATCCTGCCCCTGCCTGTCAGGCAGCGGCTCCAGCAGCTCTGACAGTGGCTGCGTGTCCAGCCACCTGCCGGAGGCGCTGTCCGAGGAGCCCCCCTCCCCCTGCGAGTCCTCCTGCTACTCCAACGTGGCCTCCCCTGTCGAGGACAAGCCGCGCTTCAACAGCCAGTATATCTCAGCGGTGAGTGTGTGCGCCACTGTGGACAATACCTCACGCATGGCTCCGCCCACATGGCCACGCCTCCCAGTTTAAAGGCAACAAGTATTTTTAACTTCAAAACCAGGCTACTGCTAACAAAACCCTCAATTTTAACCCAGTTATCTGTGGCTTTCTTCATATTACTTGCAGTTTTTTTTATTACACTAGACTATACACAAACAAAGCTGTACCCTAATAGGAGGGGGGACTGGCATGGGGTACATCCCACTGCAGGGGGCATACACTCTGAACGATGTAGGAGTGCAGCTTTGGACAAATGCAACATAGTGCTTGCAGTCTCCACACAGAGCAGAGGTGGGATTCGAACCCGCAGCCCTGGAGATGCAAGGCAGCAGTGCTAGCCAGCATTCCATGCTTTTTAAAAGCCCTTAGTTCCTAAAACAAACTTATCTTACAGAACATAAGCACGACTGGTTCAAGTTTCCCTCTTAGCTTGCAGTTTGAAGTTCATAAGACACACATTATAGGATGGCAGATCCCTGCCAGGTCCCATCTCAGGCTGCGTTCCCACAGTCCTCAGGGAATAAGCGGCGACTGTACGCATATGTGCGCTCCTACACCCAGGAGCCCAGCCTACCAGTCACCCCATTCCCCGCTCTCCCTCCATCTTCATCTAACAGCCCAGTAACAGCTGCTTCTCTCTCCACTTTCAGAAGACAGGCCAGATCATAAACCCATCCACCATAGTGTGAGTGTGGTAAGTGAGCACCTCTCCCCAGCTCAGGCTCCACCTAACCCGCTTTTCCATTCCATTTACCTTCCTGGGGGCAGGCTGAGGACGTGCATCCAGCCGTGCTCATTTCAGCTTGCTGTGTTTTTCAGGTTTGATGAAGCTCCTCTCCTCAAGAAGCCACCAGGAGATTGAAGTATTTATAGCTCTCTGTGCCAGAACACCTCGTCTCAGACACTGAATGAGCGCTTGAGAAAAGCACTGTTAAAAGCCTCAGACATAGCCTTTAATTAAAGGATGTTCTTCTTTTCCTTTCCATCCATGTTCAGTTGTGTTTGTGCTATAGTAAAAACTGTAAATATATTGTATTAGTTTACAATGCAGTTAAACTGTCTTTTGACCACTTTGCTGTAGACTGCAATTAACAGCAAACGAAGTACCTTTGAGTAAAAAGGTATTTCGGGGGGGTACATGTATACTTTGGTTTAAAAGCAATGTGCTTTCTTTTTTAAAAAGGCAATTTTTCTACAACCTGGTCTTCTCCACACCTGTTTTCCATGTTGTTGAACTGACCCATGGTCAGGCCTCCTGTATCACTGTGACTCTCAGTGGCTGCACAGGCCACGTTGTTGTGCTTCCATCTCAGGATAGTTTGGGGCCTCTGGCCCCTTGGCTCAGGAGGCTCGCGGTGTTGCCGAGTTGTTCCCCTGAGCACAGTGCACGCCTGGCCAAGGGCTCTGAACGGCCTGCGTGGGAGCGAGAGGCAACAACTCAGTGCAGCTGATGGATGGCATTCGAACACAAAAGTGTATATTGTAAATATTTAGCACCAGTGGTGCTCCTCGATTCTACTTATAGATAACTTTGTACATTTATGTATTAACCAGCAAGGCAGGGAATCATTCGTGCCGTTCTTACCGTGTCAAAGAAAAAAATGTTCATCCTCAGAAGTTCACATGTATTTAATAAAGATGGAATCATTCATTTCTTTGAATCCAGTGTTGTGTATGTCTGTCTGCACTCAGATGTATAATCGATGTGCTGTGGTGTGTATGATCTGGACTCACACCCTGTGATAGCATCCAGGTTACAGCAGATGGACTCAAAGGTGTCGTCTGTGTTTACAGCCCCTCTCCTTCCAGTGCGGGTGTCCTGCTGGGCCGTACATTCATTCAGCAAAGAAAAGCCCACTAGATCCTCACGTCAGCGATGGGCTTCACGGATGACGAGTGCCTTGGGCATGCGGGGATTTGTGTGGCGGTGCCGACCCAGGTGACGTGGGGAGTGTCGCTTGTCTGTCCTGAGGAGCGTCGCGTGACGACGCAGCTCTGCCAGTCCACCAGGCCAAGGGTACAGTGACCTGGCAACAGGGATAAGAAGAAAAGTGCCAATATAGTGAAATGCAAGTGATTTAGCATCAGACATAAAAACAACCTTGGAAGGTACAGCATCTAGTGCTATAGGACCCGTCAGAGAAGGCTATGCTTTCACAATTGGCTCATCTGGTGTTTTGGACATTTGTGCCAGTTAAGATATAATTTGACCGACTACGGGGGACCAGAGCTGCACACTTGTCTGGGAAGCATGGAAGCATCACTTGAGCAAGCACACACATGCACGTGCATCAGCTCCTGTGATACCGTCACCGACAGCCCTTACGAAAATGAACCATGGTTTTACTATGGTTTTTTGGGTAACCATGAGTTTATGATTATGGTTTTATCATGCTCTCACTGCAGTTACCATGCAGTACTATAAGTAAACCATAGCTTAGTAATCACAATTACCATGAGGTACTATAGTAAAACCATGGTTACCGTAAAAAACTGATACCCAAAAAAACCATAGGAAACCATAGTGAATTTTCGTAAGGGAGCCTCTACTGCCAATATGCAGTGCAAATCAGCTGAGAGTGAAGACTGCAGCTACCAGATCAGTGCCTACCACGATTTTCCATCTTATGTTGTTTTCCGCCAGACATGCCTACAGATGCTCATGAAAGGATGAAGTTTAGACACAAGACTTCAGCTGCAGGAGACCATCTGAATTGTGCTTCTTTCTCCTAAAGTAGCGGGTCTCGGAAAAGCTGAGCGACAAACTGCTGGGCATCCCTCTGCTCCGTCTGGGTAGCACAGACAGCCGCGTCAGCCATCCTCATGGCCAAAGCTCTCCGCAGGAACCACCACGCAAGCCCCTAGCAGCAGCTCATGCTTACCCACAGGAAATACACTAGCGTGCTCATTTTCAGAGGGTCCTAAACATCAGCCTGTTGGAGTCTAAGAGGATCCCTTCAGAAAGGTGTGACATTCCCGGGGGTACAGCATTTTCTAATATGTCTATTTGAAGCAATCAAATGCCATGCCTGGAAAGAAATGTCATGAATTGTGTTCATTCAACATCTTCAGAAAAGGCAGAGCTGAACAGTCATAACTGCATGTAGTAGTAACAACATCTGCTCGCCTGCAAACCCATCATATCCAAACCATCCATCCATTTTCCAACCCGCTTATCCTTTCTGGGTGGCGGGGGGTCCGGAGCCTATCCCGGAAGCATATCCAAACCAACAACACCGTTTCTAGACCAAGAAATAGTGACCGAAAATGATGCAATGCCTCCATCTTGTGGTAATATTCCGCAATGACATCTTAAAACAGCTGTTGCTATTTACATGTTATACTCCTCTGGTGAAATACATTTTTAATCCAGATTCCTACCCTGCAGGCCTTCACTTGCAGTTTGCACCACTGGCAAAAAAAACCTAAATTCATTAACCACTGTTTTACGAAACTATTGCTACCACACTTCTGTAATCATTAGTAACTTAAATCAGCAGAGTAATTAAATTCACTCCTTCTGGATTTAGTTCTTCAGCAGCCCTGTTGTGTTTTTGGGATTTAGTTCAGAGGCTTCAGTTAAGGAGTAGAGATCCAGCTGTGGTGGAAGGGCAGGCGTCCTCACCTGGGTAAGGTGTCGCCTCGCTGTAGATGAGGCTCTCAGTGAAACAGCCCCTCAGCCTCCTCTCAGTGCATTGCCCAGGGAAATCGGGCTCCACTGACTCCTCCGCATCTGAAAGGGGAGCCAAAACAGATACATAGCTCCTTAGTGCTATTAAGCCATCACAACCAAAGGCCAATCCTACAGAAACTCACCTGTCAAATCATGTTTACTTAAAGGGGCCCTATTATGCTCATTTTTACTTTCATAATTTTATTTTTGGGGACTTCAAGATTAGATTAAAATGCCTCAGTGTTCCAAAAACACATATCTTTTCACTCTGCCAAAACTCTGAAATGCTTTTACAGCTTTAAGCCCCACCCCCGATGACATTGGTGTGCTCTGATTGGTCAGCTTACCCTACACATTCTGCCCCAGTCTTGCATTCTGTAGACAGATTCTTGCAGGTAGACTGTATTATGATGTGACCTCAGCACGTCATGGAAGTAAGGACTGAAATTTCAGCTAAGCATTTCAGGCAGATTAGAATAGAATGGCTTCTGTGGCGAGAGCTGCTCCCTTAGGTGTGTACTTCGGAGCTTAAGAATTTGTAGACCGATTACATGCAGATAAAGCTATAAAACACGCTAAAAGGAATGGGAAATACCAGATAATCATAATAGAGCCCTTTAATATTTTCATTATCTGTATCATTGGCATCAGCTGCATATCAATATCTATCAATTTATCAGATTCAAATTTGTTGGTGGCCGTTAAACTGAGAACATTCTGAAAACACTACTCATAAATCCTTAAACTCTTAAATAAAAGGTTTTTCATGTGAGATGTATGATGTAATGTAAGATGAAGATAATTTACAACACCTACACAAAGATTTCTCAAACCCTTCGTTCTGAAAGATGCCTCTTCCATGGAAACAGTGGAGTGTTATGACTGCATTACATCAGGCCTTAATGCCTGCATTGCTATCCCCATGTAAGCCCCCTATCATAATACCTGGTCATTGGGGCTTATTAAAAACCACCCTTATTCTTCACTGCTGGACATGTAGAAGCTCTTCTTCAGTTCTGTAGAAAGCCAGATATCCTCATTTTACTGTCTACTTTCATCAAAGAATAAGCCTGTGGTTCTGGGATCCTGAGACACAGAACTGTTCCCCCACATTAAAACTCATTTAGTGCATTTCTAACCTGAAAGTGTTCTTCCTCTTCCCTGGGACGGAGCAGGGACTCGGCTGATGAACAGAGCCAGTTTCCTGCCAGCTCCTTGTTCTCACACTGGGTTCTGGAAGGAAAACAGCACTATTGTTTCACAGCAAAGGAAATGTCCCAAACTACGGCTCACTTGGCTGCCAAGTGTTTTCTGCATATTACTGACGTCACAGTTTTTATAAAGATGTATACAGCTGGATAAGCCTCGCTCAAGAAGCACTTTGGTAACAAAGGTGACCTTGACTCCAAAATGGGTTTGCTTCTATCCATTTGCAGGCACAAACTGGACAGAGTATTTAAATAAGGCACTGCTGGTAAACCAACAATTGACAGAAGCTTATAACTTATAAAGGTCTGGGGATCCATGTGGTGGGACTAGTAAAGCAGGAGCCTCACCTGAGGTTTAAGCTCTCCTCCAGAACATCACAGAGCTAGGATCTGAAACTCCTTTAGGCCATTCCGTAACGTATATATGTTATTTTATAAATATACAATTGACAATTTATATGAATTTTATGAGTGTACATAGTCCATAGTCCATCTCAAACCCAATAAAAATGCATTGATGGTACTTTTGATGGTAGTTTTGCTATTTTGAAGTTGTGTAACAGCACTGGGATGGCTTTATACACCACACCCAAATTCAGCTGGGAGCATTGACTGACCACATCTCAGGAATGTGTATAAATGTGTGAGAATATGTGCATTTTGCTGTCACCCTTGATGATGAGGCTTTGGCCAAATACTATCCACTCGACCATCTGCAAGTTGGACAGCAGTTCTGGGTGAACAGACAGGAATATCATAAAATGTACAGCCTCTAGAAATGCAAAGATTCTAAATCAATCTGTGGCAGCTTATACAATCAATAATGTGTTTCACTCCTTTATTTTATCTTTCAAATATTTCAAAATGTTTATTTTATTTAATGCATTGCTAGTCATGAATGTAATTGCACACGGTCTTTCATATGAAGTAATAAATGTCTTCTCATGAGCTTTTTTGTGCTCAGACAACAACAGAACAGCGTGTTCGCGGAGGCAGCCATGTTTGTTCCGAGATGTGTAGCTCGAACAGGAAATTGGTCGGCTGTGACGTCTTGCACCTCGGAATTTGCAACTTTATCTGGATAATCGAACGCACCATGAGAGACTGTGCGTGTGAGAGAGCTCACTCCTTGTTGAAGAAATCTCACGCAGCTTCCTTCATGGCTTGGTAGGCACTCAAATACACCACATGGCTGGTACATGCTCTGTCAGAGGCAGGTGATATATTCCCAACCAGTACAGGAACT
>JAODKL010000009.1:10389480-10420109 GCA_026780765.1 Petrocephalus schoutedeni
GGGGGCGGGGGAGGGGGGGGGGGGGGGGGGGGGGGGGGTTTTGGGGTATGGGAGCTAAAAGGCCAGAAGCTGGCAATGAGGAAAACTCATTTTGACACGGAAAGAGAAATAGTGTGGACAGACTCAAGCACATGTGATAGATTATTTGCAGATTGCTGGTCTGATCAGGGATTTCAATATATAATTGATTGTTTCATAGATGGGCTGTGCAGTTATAATACTGAACACATATCTATATGTATATTAATGTGCGTTTTCACATTGTGCGAATGCAAAGCTCTGATGTGATTTTAAAATTTTTCCAGAGGTCTTCATTAGATACACAGTCTGAAAGTTAGTGAGTTAGAAACACATCAGTGTTTTCTCCTGAATAACTTTGCTTGGTATGTACTTAATATTTCCAGTTTTGGTACAAATTCCCAATGTCAATACAAAGATGACAAAAAAAAACAAAGGAAAAATAAAAAACCAATTGCGAAACATGGTAATGTGGACAAATGAGTGAAAATCATCAGCGATGAATGGCTGAGAGGGATATATCACAGGTGTCCGTGCTGCCAGGACATCAGGCTCCTAATTCTTCGAAGTAAAAATACATATATGTGTCTTTTAAGAAGAATCTCTTAAGCTCGATCTCAGGCAGCCCCCATTTACCCTTTTGAGGCAGTGTGTGTTAAGTATATATGCGCCCTGTTCTATTTTTGAGAAGCCTTAACTGCATTCACCTGTTGGAAAGCATATTCAAATTTCAGAGGGGCAACAGTTGTCACACTTTACAGAAGGTGGTAGTCAGGTGACTGTGATGCCATGGCAACCAGAGGCGGGTTCGGCTGCTTAGAGATCCGAGGATTTCTCCACTTTGAGTTTGCACAGTGAACTGAAGCAACCTCTCGGGGACTGGGAGGAAGGGAAGGTCAACCGCAAAACCCAATTCGGTTCAGTTGCAGCAGGAACATTCAACATGCGCTAACAACTGCAGCACATGCTGAAACAAGAAAAATGACTCTCAAAATGTGAATAATTTAGAGTTTGAGATTTTAATAGGGGAAGTAACAAGATTCGCAGCAAAGTGAATTTTCAGGACAACAAGAGCGTTAAGGCAGATAGATGCAATCTACATGGCAAAACACTGGAAAGCAGGACTAAACAGTGTTACGCAGCCTATATGCCTAATAGCATTTATTATATATAGTATTCATTTCATAGGCATAATTCACAGTGATTAGCGGAAGACGTTTCTGGAATCTTTTGGAGATGACAAAATATTTTTATGCACAAAACTATTTCTGCAGGCCAAATTCCTATTCAGCACACAAGGTGTTTTTACCAATTCAGAAGTCATACCAGGGCCACATCCAGAAATCCCAAATTCTAAAGACAAATATTTTAAAAGATTATGACAAATAAAATACAATCATGAATCACCAAGCTCTCTCATGTAAAGGTTTAGCTTAATACTGGGCATTTTCAGCGGCCAGGGAGGAAGAGAGATTGAATGTAAGTGGCTTGTTGTTAGTAAACTTTATTGTTTTTTCTTTTATGCATATATCCAGAAAGGAAATGTCAGCAGCTGTCTCCATCATAAGCAGATTACCCATAATCCCCTATACGTGGGCACACTGACTCTGCACACGTGGTCATGCATTTAGATCGTCCAGTAAAACCAACGGGAACGTAGTCGTAGAAGACTACGTGAAGACAGGGTGGAGGACAATAACCCTCATTCCATTCGTTGTGGGGCACGACACATCCGTCACGGGGTACTGGGCTGCACTTTGGGCCTAGTGTCAGACTTGGTCCAGACCTGCCAGAGTTGTGCTGGGGTGGGTGGGGTGCAGACACTCGGCCCGGGCTACTGCGCCTTTTCCTTGGTCTTTACCTTCTCCTCGTAGGTCCCGGCGTTCTTGTAGGCGGACACATAACCTGTGTTCTCTACCAGCTCCTCCCGGCCACTGCGGCCCTTGCCCTTACCGCTGTCGTCGAAGCGCTCCTTATGCGAGCCCGTGTACTTCGTGGTGTCCGTCAGCCGGTCCACTGCCGCCGTCTTCGAGACTTTCTGACATACAAGCAAATGAGAAATGCAAAGGTTGATGCCTGTCAATGGGGCACTTCAATGCATATGGTCAGTGGGGTACCATACGAGACCTTGGCTGTCAACAAGAGACTACAGGCGAGCCCGGGGGGGGCAAATGCTTTGCGTATGAACCCCTTCCTGAAGGGCAAGAAGCATCAGGCCAAAAGCATTTGCTGTAACCCAAGTTGCAGCTCTCAGATTCAACAACCATAATGAAGGTATTAATACAGCATTTGTCAGCGCATTGGTGTTAGGTGCGAACGTCTCCTTGGCGCCAGACAGAGCGTCTTTCCAAGTTTCCTTCAGAAGCCTTGGAGGCCCTGCTCTCTCTGAGTGTCAGCTGTCGTGAAACACTAATTTTACGCCATGGTGTTGCTGAAGCACTGGACCAGACTGCCGGGGGGGAGCTGTTGTCTGCAAGAGGATAGAACGGGCTTTGGGAGAGAGATCGCAGCCAAGCAAGTCCAAGGAAAAGTCTGCCGAAGTGTAGTAATATCCCCTCAGTGTTGACTTTACACACACTGACCACGCCTGATACAGTTTCTAATTCTGATGTCCAACAATGATATAAAGACAAACCGAAATTATTGTTCATCAAAAACTTCATGATGAAGGGGAAAAAAAAATTCAGATTACCCGAACAGGAAAGGACCAATTCAAAGAAGTTTGATGCAAACTCCACTTGGTTTACCTTGCTGGCATATTATTGCTGCACTACCCGACATAGCCAACTCTGCAGCCGCTGAGAAACATCCACACCAACAAAATGAGGGGACTTTGTGTACAAAATGCCAGTTGGGGTGATCGTTAAATACCCCATGTGACTGCAGTCTTTCTCACACTGCAAACATGTATGAACATGTATAAACAGGTGTTATGCTAGTGTGGATGTATCGTGGCTTCCTGTCTTTAAGATAAGATAAGTGCACTTGAAGGGGCAGGTGAATGGGGAGGGCTGTGTGATGAATTAGGCTAAAGTTCCCATCTTTAAGAAGTTCTGGAACTGGACTAACTTGGAGAACTTAGGAGCCCCTGCACATTCAAGCCATCATTCAAAGGATTAGGTTCCAAGGGGATTAGGAGTATTTTCTTTGCATTTCTAGCAATTAAATACCCACATAAATCACAATGCATCCTACACATACAGTAATGTTACTTCGGTATTACTGGTGTTGATGGAGGGACTGGGATACTCCCAGAGTATAACTGGAGTGTTTCTCTGTTCTTACCGTCACACCAACATTTGTAGGCTCTTTCCCCTCGATCAGCTTGTGGATGGACTGCAGGGCTTCCTCTTTGCTCTGACCTTTGAACCTCTTTGGTGCCAGCTCTTCGAGAGCTTTCTGAAACTCCTCGTAGGTGATTACGCGAGATGTCTTCGCTCTGCCAATTAAATGAGTACCAATAAAATAAAATATTCAGAGCGGGGTGGTGGGGGAGGGGGGGGGGTCTGAAGGCTTCTATAATAAATCAGAGGTGTTGAGAAGCGGAGAAGCTACATCAAATCAACTCCTGGCACCAAGCTCCGAGCTCCGAGTGACTTTTGGAGAACTCACTTGACTTTGGAGAAGACAATGTCCACGTCAGTGCCGGTGACGTTCTTCCCGTCGATGACCTTGCTGTCCTTGCACAGCTTGGCCCAGTTTTTGCCATTCATCTCCTTCCCAGTGGCTTTGGTGTCTCCATGTATCGCAAACTTCTTGAAAGAAGTCAGGAGTTCATCCATATCCGCACCCTCAGCCATCTTGAGGTGTTCTGCAGCACAGAGCAGAACATACATCATATGAACACGCCGGACAAAACCATGGCACAGCCGAATGACCGGTCATGCCTTAAGTAATAATTTTGAATCGGATAAAACTACCCAGAGACTCTAAAGTTGACCAGATCTTATGACATTATGCACATCTGCTAGGAAAATTGTACATTAGAAGCATTAACTTGGCAGAAGCAATCAATAGAAAAAAATCATCACAATTTTGGCCAATAAGAGTTAAGCGTTTCAAGCATAAACAGAGAGACACGAAAGATTGGCAACCAAAATATTTCAATGTTCTCTCAAGTTACCTTAAATACTAGCTTGAATACTCAATTTCATTTGTTTTATGCAGCTAAATAAGCATACTTTTAATGATGGTAGATATTCCAGAACACTGAGAACCAGTTTGCATCTATAAAATTTTGCAAAAGATTGAAAAAAAAACAAAAAGGAAAAGGTGCAAGCACCCCCTTGCCGACGCCATCTGGTTTGGCCTATTGTTTCTCAACTGTGAGAGAACCGAACCAGCAGCACTCACTCCACAAAATCCATTTTACAGTCGAGCAATCGGGGTCTTGCTGGGTTAATACATCCATTAAACTAGACGTAAAGTGAACTTCTGCCAAGAGCCGCAAAGACCATGACGACGGCATCCATGTCCATAATGCATGTGAAACCCTCTCTCTGATTAGAGGAGGCTGCCAGCGGTTGATGCGTTTGTTTGACTTTTAATCTTGCTTATGTTTATGTCACAGAGGGATGGGCTGGGGGGGGGGGGGGGCGTCGCAAAGGCTGCCACTGCAGGCCTGCGAGACATGACCTCATCCTTCCTGTTCCCCACACCTATACTGAAAATCATGGTGATGCAATCCCCTTTCTTGTATCCATAGTAACCTTCCTCCTACGGTACCAGGAGACCCCCCCCCCCGGTTGTTTACAATGCAGATTCATGCATTTCATGCTTCAAGGAAGCATGAAAATATCATTATTTCAAATTATTATTTTGGCAAGAAATAATTAGTTTAAAACATGGGAGGTTTGATGGTTTGTTGCATATCGAGGGTATTTAAAATGTTGGTTGAGAGAGGGAGAGAGGGAGGGAGGGAGGCACAAGCCTTGTTTTCATTTGCAGGTCAGTTTCAAAGCTCCACCCCAGATTGCACTGTGCCACATATGGGGTGGGGCTGATGTTAGTGCAGTGCTGAGTCTGGGCTCCCTGGGGGCGACAGACCCGCCTCCAAAGACTGGAGAATAAAGATGCCATTGTGAATGAAAGTGGCCACTACAACGGGTTTATTTATTCTGAGACATCCTCCAATGTGTAACTGTCAGCACTGCCATGCAGACCTGGTTTGTTTACAATGACTTCAAGGGTGGTGATGGTGATTGTTATAAAAAGCCACCCAGTGCCTGAATGAGGAATATATTTTCCTCACAATGCTGCAACAAAGAAGCAACATTCACATACACTTCAGCTCCGGAACCAATGCCAATCTCCAAATTCTGCTCACTGACCAGCAGGGGGCACAGCGGTTAGGAAGCCAACTAGTTTCCAGGGGCATTCTGGTAATGGTGCAGCTGCTGGGCTTTGGAGAAAATCTGAGTTAAATCTGTAAGTGAATCTGCATAAATGCGTCTGGTAAGCAGACATTATAAAATGTACACAAAAAAAATAGTTGCGCTGTTTGCATTAGCAGGTGGGGCCTGCAGCCGGCTGATATGAACCTCTGCAGAGCTCACAGCCTGGGGGTCTGCCCTCAGTATGCAAAAACACAGCTAAGCAGCACACAGAAATCAGAGACCTCTTCATAGGTTGTATGAAAATAACCACCAGCTGCAGGGATTCGGGGCAACCTGTCTAAAATAAAGGCCACTTTTTTTACCCAGCATCATTTCGCTAATCGCTAAATGTACACTGAAAGTGCTGCAGCTCTGTCCCACTAGCCCAGTGGTAATGAGTTAATAATAACAAGCACTATAAATAGGTATCACTACTATTATGTGCTGACACCTATAGGCATTCCCCTGGAGCACATTTGCAGAAGTGCGTTTTCACCTGCGCAATCCCGATAAAACACCTTCTTTAAGGAGAATCTGTCAACATCACGCTGTGGCACAAGGAAAATGGCTATATAGATTTAAAGGGTGATTTTTATTGTTTCTGATGTCATTAGATGAAAATCGGGGATGGAGTCTGAAGCCAGGCATAGCCGTGCCACGCTTGCGAGCATAACACTGTAGCTGCCGTCAGGCTTGGAGACCACGGTGCCTCCGTCGCTGATCCGGAGTGACGCAGTCAACAGCTGCGGTCGCTCCTCTCTCATAGAACAAGGATTTATTTATGAACTAACAAATACAATTATCACACTACTCTATTATCAAAACTAAATAATAAAATTAGCTCATTTTAGTTCATGGTTACAACAATGAGAATCCGTCACACAAAAATGAATCTCCACAAATAACAGATAATGGTAGAATAGCTCATCAGTACAATTTAAGTCCTGTTAGACATACATTTTAGTAGGCAATATATAATGATAGTATTTTGGTTTCCACACAGCAAACTGATTACAGCTTGAATTCAGATTACTACCAAAAATTAAAATAAATATTTAACATACTATTCCCTCTGCCAAACTGAATGCACATATGGATACATACAGCCGTTACTTCACTGCACAGGAAGCAATCAATACTAATATCTCTCAGCATGCATGAATAATCCAGGGATATTGGCACCAAACAGCAAAGCCTCCTGAGAATCAGCCTTTTACGTTTGCACCTGACGGCCATGCATCGCAGCGCCGTTCACCGCGCAGTTCAGAGCATGCTTCAGGCGGGAGCTGCATCTCCATGCGGGAGAATTCGTGCAGAGGCGGCACACGGCACAGACCTAATGGCAGCGCAGGAACAACAGCGACAGCCTGGGCAGAGTCCCGTCCAGTCCCGGCTTTGGCAGCCCAGACACTGGGCGGAGGGGATGAATCTCAGTCTCAAGGACAGGAGACGGAGACAGAGCCCCACCCCTCCCGCCCCCCTTACCTCTGCGAGCGGCTGCTGTGTATCCCTGCTGCACTGTGCTGCGCTCCGCCGCGCCTTGCCCGTCTGCCTGCCAGCCACTCCCGCGCGCTCCGCTGCTGAAATGCGCTTTAAAGGCTGACGCCTTGTTATCCCCTGTTTATCCCTGTATCCATGGAGACATCCTGTTGAACATCAAGGGAGGGCAATAAAAAAAAAAAGTGGGGGGGAGGGAGAAAAAAAAAAAAGCCTCTCTCTGCAACTGAGTGACCGAGGTCAATTCTTCAGGCAGGCTGCAGTGGCCTCTCTCATGAAAAGAAAATAGGCAGCGCAAGCAGGGTCCCCATGGATTCGGGGTCCTCGCATTGTTTGCGTGGCCGAAATCAGTCTCCAGTCACACAGGGGCGTGCACACGCACCCCTCTCCCGGCGTGGTGGGGACCTGAATAGTGCAGGACCAAATGCTGGCTGGCACGATGACTGGACCCGGGTTATATTTGGAAGGTGTGGAGTTTCGGGCCGGTATCGGTTTTGGCCAGCGTGCCTTCAGCTAGCGGTCGGCATCTTCTCGCACGGGGAGGAGTCCATCTGGCTGCAGGATTGATGCTGAACTGGTCCTGCAGCAATTATTGCCACTAGCAGGATAACCTCACCTTGCCACACTTCACCATATTTGCTAGCCTACGTCCTCGTTACCTCCCATTGTTTTGTTAATTATTTGAACTTTTTGCTGAGTCATCTAGCTCTGCTTTGTTTTATGCAGGTAATATCCAGATGAATGCAGGTAAGTGCTTCAATTGAGCAAATTATGCTCAAGCAAATGCTTTGATCGAAAGAGCTGGAAGGCCCTACCAGGGATTTTAAAAAAAACTGGCTTGAGTACTCAGTTTTTGCCACATTATATTATTAGTGGAACATCAAGGTAATTTTTTTATTTCAGTCAAATTATGTAGGTTTTAAGATTAAGACCTTATTGTTCCCAGGGGGAAATTCTGTTGCGTACAGCAGCAAGAACGTAGTGCACAGACAATCATACATATAGTGCTAAACAAAGTGCAAAGTCAGTACATACTACAAAAATTAAACATGGTGCAAACAAATTTAAAAAGTCCACAGTACACAAATAAATGAACAGATAAAAGAACGATGGTGTCCTCAAAGCTATGGCTGCACACTCTGAGCCGAGTTTGACGCACACATTTGGCGCCACTGCCTTATTAGGATTCCTGCACTCTTAGATATCTGAGACCCTGAGATGTTGCATCATGGTGTGTAACCATGACACGCATGAGTGGCCCAAAGAAAAATCAGGCCATCTGCATCCAGCTCAGCTCGAGACAATGAGTATGACCGATTCATACATTAAGTGACGGAAGTAAAATACACAATTCCTACTCAGCAGGCTGCCAAATAGGGCAGGCAGAGCCGATATCGACACTGGATGTCTTGCAAAGACGTTCCATTCCCCAGGACCTCACACTCGGCTCTACTGTAGGGCTGTAAGGTACAGTAGGGACACCCAGGGATGCCACAGTGCATGAGACGGTGTATCAGATTCTCTCGTCACGAGGCTCGGACCAAGCAGCCGGCCCTCGGCTACTCTCTCCTCCCTGCTCGCTCCTTCTTTGGCACCACCAGTCATCATGCAGTTAGATTTTCCAAGCCCCTCCCCCATCCAATCCCATCACCTCCTTTCCTCTCCATCCTATGGCAAGAGCTAGTGCTCCAGCAGGATTCGAACCTGTGGACACAGGCCACCAACTCAGAGCCAACGGTGACCTAGCTTGTCTGATGTCATACTGAAATATATTTTTTAATTATGGTTGGATATAATTAAATTCATTTTCCCACAACTTAATGGCCCACAAAGTTATAAACAAATCTTAGATTTACGCTGGCGTCTTCCCCCTGCCCAAGAGCTAGACTTTCTGTTTTTGTATTTCAAATTCACAGGAAAAAAACACTGAAGTCTTTTCTTACTTCTCATCCTGTCAACTGAAAGCTGTCCTGCCTCTTCGCACGCCGCCCATAATGAGGAATACCAGTGAGTGACATTAAAATAAAGGCTGTCATTAACATTGGAAACTCACAGGCATTTCACTGGACGCCCTGACAGGACTGAGGTCCTTCATTTCACTGGCGACCGCGTCTGCTCACCGCAGCCGGCCATTCAGCGAGTCAAGCCTTTAAATGTTAAAAGGAATGAGGTTAATCACCAGGCTGGCGTGCCAGTGCTGTAAACGTGGAAGCGACAATGTACACTGTGTCCTACCTGAGTTGCAGAGATTTCATAAACCTGTCTGTCCCCTTCACGCCTTTACGCTTCTCTGCTCTGCTGAAATCACAGCATGAGACATGAAGCTACTAGGTTCTCAACTGCCCCCATGCCTATACTCTTGAATGATGATTCAAAGGGACCCTCATTGGTCTAGATAACAAAGGCCCAGGACTCACTTGCATACCACATGCAGTGAATGAGTATTTTTGATCCCCTGCCAACTCCAATGAGCTGAGACCTACCACCCTAGGCTCACTATCTCCTCTAAAGCGATAACCAACCAAAATTTGTAGGGAATACTGCCAGGTATGACTTTAAGGAACTCAAGTCATAGCCATGATATTGCAGATTCATATGCCAGGAGGGCCTTGCTCTTGTACCCTTAGGTACATAACATGAACTGCTTCGACAAATATTGTTGTTGCCAAGCAGCTGAAAAATAAAGACAGCAGAGATGTGACTTAAATACCCTTTCCTCACCCCTGTGAATCAGACCAGGAATCCCCCTTTGCTGCTGAACAATGAGAAAGCCGTCCTACCTTTTACTCTTCCACCCTAATTGCACTAAAATAGCTTCCCAGAGCACAAACATCTGCAACATGTTTGAAATGTAATCATGGCCAATGGGTTTATCCAGTAGCCTTGGATGACCTCAGACGACATCGCTTAGGTCATACGGACGCGTCCAGGTTCCAACAATGCGGCTACCAGGTCCACTGAATAAGTCTGGCAGATGTGGAATGCATGGACCACGTGTCTACAGCAATGGTTTCTAAGAGGGCCTTGAGTTCTGAGATGAACCTGTTGGTTACTGTAGCTGTGATGAGAAGTACTTCATCTAAGCCATTAGACCCGCATCTTACGCTGGAGAACAAGTGGACCAACCACAAGTGTGATTCAGCAGGAGGGTCCACAGAACAGTAATTCAGCTTGTTACTTAAGGTGGCAGCAAACAGACCCAGTTAGGCATGGGCAAAAAGACCAGATCAGTAGAATTAAAACCATAGCATGCAAACAACACGTGACTGCAGGATTACACGTAAGCACACATGCCGTCTTCCAGTTTTTCCTGCATTAGCAGAAATGCACATTGCTGAATCCTGGTGAAAAGTCTCCCACTGTCTCTTAGAAAGGAACAAGCTCCCACCTATCAGCTGCTGGGAAGACATCACAGCTTTTACCTGGAAACGCTGTCAGCGCTGTGGCTTGAGGGCGACTCTGCCTGCGAGCTGCATCACTGTTAAACATATTTCTGGAAGGGCCAAAGGCAGCCATTATGGAATAAGAAATGTGGAAACAAAACTTGAGCCGATATGCAGTACTTCATAAGCAGAAAACGGTTTTAAAATGATCTTCATGTTGGTGTAAAACAATGCTATTATGAATCATGATATTAGTGTCACTCGCCTCTAAAGTCACCCCACTATTGGCAGCAACCACCCAATACACTCATATATTTATTCATTATTTTTTTTTCTTTTATACGATGACTACACCATCTTTTTTGGATAATCAATACCGAATTGAGTTATTTAACTAATTAAGCTAATGAATTAACTGAGCTGGAAGTGAAATCTACCAAATGCATTTATTGGCTGCAATGCCCCTGGGGAGAGGTTTGAGAATTTGAGAAGGGGGGTTCTAGCCTTCAAACATATTCGAAACTTTGTGGAGAATAGAAGAAATCCCTGTTCGTTTTTATTTCTTCATTCTTCAATTACATGTTTTAAGAGTAAATTGTTTTTTTTTCTGAGCCAATATACACTTACAACTCAGATAAATAGCCTCAAACGTTTTCTTTGACTGCCTAAAACTTCTGCACAGTGCTGTATGTGCAAAGTGCACATTTGCCCACTGAAGTCTGATCCTGAATGCGGATCCCGGGGCCTCACAGGCACTGGAGGGACCCTGCTGGCCCCGGGTCCCAAGGAGCAGTCTGTTACAGTGTTACCAAATTAGATGGTGTTACAGATTGAAAACACCAAACCACTAAAATGAAAACAGGTTAAACAAAACGGGGGACTACTGCTGCACCCCTGGGGAATGGAATTTAAACAAGAAATACCATAATAAATGGACAAAATGACAAGCCTGTACTGAATAAAAATTATTAATCAAATGGCAAAAAAGCATTAAGGCTGCCTTAGGGAGTGGGACAGAAGGCAGGCAGCAGAAAGGGTCCCCCCCCCCCCCCCGGCCGTCCTGAGAGCTGGGGCTGCTCCTCCATCCGACTTACTCGTCACACAGGCTTTCCTGCTAAAGGGCCGGGTCCAAAAAAGCTTTCTATTCCAGCCGGACTCCCGAATCCACCAGATTCAACTAATTATTTTGATTGAATCCATTTAAAATTTCCGTCTGAGACCTTAATGGCACGCCAAGAGCTTGGGTGGGGGGGGGGCACTCTCTGGAGTGGTGCTGTAATCGAATAAGGCTGATGGATGGAGAAGTGGTGGGTTTTTACGGGCAGATGAGCATGGTCGTGTCATCAGCTTACGGTTACCCGCTGTTGCTTTTAGCGTAAGCCTGCCCCTCCGGAGGATGTTCATCACAGGCCGTCGTGAGCTCACCACACTTCAGGAGGAGGAGGAGGAGGGCGGACAGGATCCTGACAGGAAACAGATGTCCATCTGCTGGCCCCTCTAGAGTAACAAAGGAACAAGGAGCCCCGTGCAACCAGGGCAGGTGTGCAACGCTCCGGGTCGCGCTCACGCAACGCACCTCGCCGTCTCTGGAAAGAAAAAAAACCCGCGGGCCGTCGCAAGCCCAGATGTGGCACCAAAGGCTGTTTTCTTTGGGACGCGAACCAAATTGAGGAAGCGGCTTGATTTCTGACTGTTTTTCGCCCCGTTCCCACGGCAACGGCAACTACTGAGCAGCTAAGCACAGTGATGTTTCTAAGGGAACGCGATAGCAAATATAAAAGGGCAATCTGACTGCACTGCATTCCGGCACACACTCAAAGCATGTCGCCTGTATGTTAAAAATGTTACGCCGCTCTGATGGAAGTAAGGCCTGTGCAGGGACACCTTGACTTTCATCATGACTCCTAGAAAAACAGCAGGAGTGAGCAGCATCCCGCCACATATGCTTCCAATTTAGTTGCCGTCTCGCCGGGATGTAAACGGATGCTGGACTGCCTGCCGTCCATCTGGCTGCAGGAATCGCGCTGTGTGGGCTGGGGCAGACTTTTGGGCTGGAAGACCAAATCCCACCATCGATCCGCTTTAATATGCTCGGAAGTAGCTGCCCCTGCCCTCACTGCGAGGGGGGGGAAAAACGTGTAAAAATGGCCTGAGAGTGTGCAGAGAGGGAGCAAAAACTGCAGGTACCTGTGGAGAGTGGAGAATGACTGAGACACCCTGTGAGACAATTCGCAGAAGAAGCATGGGACTGAAAGGCAATGAAATCAGCAAATCAAGGTAAAGAATACAGACACTACAAAGTATTGAATATTTATATTGGTACAATGTAAAAGACACCCCCATCTCAACCATATTATGAGGAAGAAACACAACCAGACTTACACAAAGGAAAATTCATTTACTTACAAAATACAGACCTGTTTCCGATGTATAAAATTTAGACAGGCATTAAAAACCTAAAGGTCACACAAGTGAATGCTTATAAAGACTGAGAACATTAATTTACAATAGCAGGCTCCTCAGGTGCATTTAGGTCTTTGTGATTTTGTTAAATAAAACAAGTATAAAGACATTGATCAGACGGGGAGGGGCAGTGCCCCCTGTCACAAGACCGGACTGGAGCTGGGCTCACAGACATCAGTGGCCTTTCATTTCAAAATGTCTTCACTGACACTGTTATGAAATCATAACCGTTTCCATGGAGACCCTTGCTATTCCCCAGTGGTGCAGGGTGGCTTAGCAGCAGCTGGCAGGATTGGGGGGGGGGATTGGGGTGCCACAGTAGAGTGTCCCAGCAAAACAATGCACAATACTTAGAAAGCACACAAGGCAGGGCTGTGACTTTCCAGTTTGGGGGGCGGGGTTGGACTGCACCGTCAGATCACAGCTGTATACCACAGCTGGAACCCCCACGAGAGCCCAGAGCTGCATCAGGAACAGAGAGTTCCATCGATTTATGAGACGTGTGTCATCTGAAAAAACAAACTACATCAATGATTCAAGCCAGGGAAGATCTCGGGCAATGAAAAGCAGAGGCTATTTTTAGCACGTGCTGGACAGTAACGCCGAGTAGGGACATATAAAAAGGCTTTTGTAAAACATCATCTGGATTAGTGAGCCTTAGATTGGCTCACTGATTTTGACCTTTCTATTGTGCTTTGACCCTGGCAGAGTTGATGGGGGAGGGGGGCACCACCCTGGTTTGCTGCAGCACTGGGTCTTATGACAGGGCTCCCCCCTGCAACTGGCTTACAGAGCAGAATCCAGTGAAGGCCACCACGCACACTGAGTGGTCTGTGAGCACACACCAGAATTCTGTTAACAACATACAACACCAAATCTAACAAAGACCACCAACTGAGCACCTGAATTTCAAGCCAAAACTTCAGGCCATTATACATAATAAAGTCTTGGTCACTTTGACGACTTTACAGAGTACCAAAGGAACCTGTGTGGATGCTCTCCTGAGCTGTTAAACCTGGAGTCTTGGTTCTAGGCTGCTTATGCAAAAATAAGTAAAACAATCAAAAGAAAGAGAAACAGGTTATCACTCCCTGGCAGCTTGGATGGGAACTGAATCCTCTTCAAGAACCAAAAATAAAACAATATAGCTGCCAGGATGAAAGCGCGGGTGTTCCGACAGAGCTCTCCAGGGTGCTGCTCTGCTGGCCAGCCAGCTCCCAGGCTGCCAACATGCCTCCCCGGCCGGCACGTTAACGGGACGTTTACATTTCAGGTTAAGCGACAGCAGGGGGCGAAAACAAAGGCAGCAATAAGAAGGGCGAGCCATCACGGTTTTCCCAAGGCCGCGGGCCGACTGGTCCAACTGCAGCGCGAAACCCATACCACTTACCGCTCAGACAGCCGGGCATTCCCGCTACCCGCAGAGCCCTCTGCAGCCTGTAAGCATCCACCCAGCGCCACATAGGCCCATGTCACGGTGACACAAGCAGAGAGACTGAACACAGAACTGCGACGCAAACCCGTTTATTCCCGCTGCAGTTTGGGAACACTTGCGGGCCGTAAGCAATCACACGGGCGGACCCGGCTGAGGGGCCTCACACTCCTTCCATAGGATGCAAACCTTTCCTTCTGGTGAAACTTCCAACCAATCCACAATGACTTAATCGCAACACAGGGATGCATACAATACCACACGAGAAAGATTATTTCCAAAAAAAGTGCGGAGACAGCTGAATAAAATGTGCACATATATAAAAAAAATAATAAAAAATCAACATTTTGAGGTAATGCAATAGTATAGGGGAATAAATTTACTTCAATATAAATGTCTTTAAAAAAAAGATGTCTATAAGCTTTGGCATTTATAATATAAGAATAAATAAAACATTTCCTACAAAAATATCTCTTAGAGTAATAGTATAAGGAAGTGCAGAGATTGGCTGGGAATGAGTATTCCACTGCCACCTTATTGTAGGAGTAGTAAGCATGTGGAGACGTGCTGTTTTAATGGGACCAGAGGACCAAAGGCATCACATGGCGCATCCTCCAATCAGCTGCAACTGCATAAGCACCAGTCTGACAAAGGCTCCGCCCATCAGAGCCCAGCCTCCCTACGATGAGGGGGTACCTGTCCTGGGGTCGGGCCCATCCCAAGCACAGGGGCTCTGTCCGCTGCTCCGGCTGACAAACACAGCAGGCTCCTGGGCTACCATCTCCAGTGTCTGGCCAGCCAGCCGTCGTGGGGGGGCCTTGCGCTTGGCCCTGGGCTGGGGGGAGGGCGGGGGCTGCACAGCAGTGGTGGGGAGGGAGGCGTGGCGGAAGGCTGAGGCAGAATGGGCCGTACGTGGGGGCCTGGGCCCCACCGGGGCGGCGCTGCCCAGTCGTGCCAGAACCACGGGAATCTCCTCCAGGGACTCTGCAGAGTCAGAGTGATATTCAGCGGGGGGGCCGGCAGCCCGCACGGGGGCCAGAGGGGGCAGGGAGGTCCGCACGGGGAACGCTGGGAAGGGGAGGCCCTGGCTCAGGGCGACCACACAGGGGTCTATAGGAGGGTAGAGCAGGGACACAAAAGGAGGGCATCTTTCAAACACAGTACCACCATGATGCTGAGATGCTAAATGGACCATGGTCATGCGGTTATGATCACGGTGAAAATATAGACACTGAACGAGCTACAGTCAGGTGGTTATGGTCCTGGTGAAAGCATGGACACCAAACTATCTACATTCAGGCGGTTACGGTCACGGTGAAAATACAGACACTGAGCGAGCTAGGGTCAGGTGGTTACAGTCACGGTGAAAATTCAGACACTAAAGAGGCCACGACCAGGCAGTTACGGTCATAATGAAAATAGACACTAAACAAGCTACGGTCATGCGGTTACGGTTAAAATACAGACACTAAATGAGCTACAGTCAGGCAGTTAAATTCATGGTGAAAATATGGACACTAAACAGGCCATGATCAAGTGGTTAGTCATTGTGAGAATAGGAACACTAAACAGGACACGATCGAGCGGTTAAGGTCATGGCAAAAATACAGACACTAAATAAACTACGGTCAGGCAGTTACGGTCACGTTTTTGATACGTGTGAAACATGTTCTCGAATGACAAAGTGCTTGCAAATGCACACATGGGTGCTGAAAATGACACAGCTCGATGTGTCCTGATCTGCTGGACCTCAGCTCTCACTCCACCCCCGACCCTGGTGATGTCATTCATATGCTGCATATCAATTTAAAGAGCGCCTTGTGGGGATTCTCCCTATGAGTCAGTCACTGGGGGGTAACGGAGGACAGCACTGAGGCTCAAAAGCTTAGGGGAGCCATAAATCTTGCTGGAAAGCTATCTAAACTGAAGTGGATCCAAACTGCCTGAGCAGCTTGTACTTCTGCCTCACAATTCCTATGTTTGGTGTTCAAATCCTACTCTCCTGTATTTAAGCATGGAGTTTGCATGTCCCTATGCCCACACGCATGCAGCCAGGCTACCCATCATCTCTAAATGGCCATAGCTTGCGTGTGCCATGAGATTTCACGGCATGCTGTTAGGAATGTACCCCTGCGTTTCGCTGCCTGGGACGGCCTCCAGCCCCTCGCTGTGACCCTATCAGAGACGAGCAGCTGGAAGATGGATAGATGGATGGATGGAATCCGAACTGTGTCCCAGAATCTGAATTATTCTTACACAGTAACTCTGGCATGGCCCATATACTTAAGCTCTTTACTAAATTTAAATACTACCATTTAAAAAGTGAAATAACTAAACTAACTACCAGCACCAGAATGCTAGCAACAGTGACGGCACGCAACCAATCATGGGAGAGCGACCTGGAAGACCACAGCACCATGTGTACAGTCCCACCTGGCTCCACAGCGTCCACAGCGGGGCTCCGGCTGCTGTATTCCCTGGGCTGATCATCGCCGTGTTTGGCCGGGACCTTGTGAACCTTTCGTTTCTTCTTCTTCTGTGAAGGGGAAGATCGCTACTGTTTTCAGGAAGTTTCCAAAGAGACACATTACATTTACTCACACTGCGACGATTCGACACCCCGAAATAAACCAGAAGGAGCTTAAACACCATAAATACGGGCACCAGCGGACAGCCGTTAGCCTGACTGCTAAGCTGCTCTCTGGCACGCTAGCTTGGAGAGGTGGGTGCCCCAAGGTTCTTACCTGAGTGTGTTTCTGGGGGCGGCGATTCAGTTCGTGCTCAGCATACGCTACAGGAAAACGCTCATCCTCGGGTGTACGGGTGGACAAACTCCTCAACCGCCCATTACCATAGAACCTGCATCAGAGTCAAAACCAGGGAGGGAGGGCAGCCTTCTATGAGAACAATGGGCTGAAAAGATCTTGGCTCTTGAAAAGACCCAAACATTGCTATCATGTGGTTTCTACCATTTCTGAGGTTTCCAAAGCATCTTGGAGGAGGGTCGTTTCTCTAGCTCCATAAACCGGTAAGAATCCCAGTTCTGGGAGTAAAGGCCACACTGAGCCAACAAGTTCAACATTAGTTTGAGTGCTGAAGAGCTTATAAACTGAGAAGCTGCAAACTGCTTTCTACCAGCTTAAGAACCACTCCTGTAGGGTAAGAACTTTGCTATGAATGCGGAGGTTTAAAACAAACCCATCCCGTCATTGTTTAAACTATTTGTAAAGTCATTCCACTCCAATGCAATTATCAGTGATCCAGTTCCATGCACAGTAAACAACTTCTCTTCTGAAAGATCTGCATGCAGAGATACACCCTTAGGAACACCATTACGTGCCAACTTGCAGTCGACTGCAACTACCTCTTCCTGATACGCGGGCCTCAGCCTAAAACTTCCGAGATGCCAAACAAAACTCTCAATAAACGTCAGCAGGAGGGGAGTCGCTTGAAAAGCCAGGTGTGGCCTGGAAGCCCTGCTGCTTTCCAGCCAAAAGACCACCACCACCCAGGTATTATTCTAACCCTGCAGAAAGTGAACCTCCTGCAGAGCACTCACAGTTACACAAAGCACTAACAGTACAGTATACTAACTGATGCATCAAGCTGTGCACCCAACAACTGCATTCATACACTGTTACCGGTACTGTGAAATTACAATACTGCTTGCCACAAAGTCCCAAGCAGCAATTACAGTTCTTATGCTCAATATGAGGAAATACAGGATAGACTAAAAGCCCACAATGCATTTCAGAAATGCACTGTTCTATACTCACTAACGTCTAGAGCACACTGTTCTCCAATTTAAGTCTTGCAATTATACACGCATACGCTATCCACTGTTCTTCTTACCACAAGTTATCCAAGTCATTGGAAAAGAATTTGATTTACTGTATTTTGTTTTTGCTAAGAAAACAGGCTCTATGGCAACAGCTATGATGTCTACTTTGTCATCTCTGTTATGAATTTAACGTTAATGCTAAATGAGAGTGTTTATTGTGCATAATGAAACCTGCACCAACCAGCCCAGAGGAATGACAAAAGATCATCAAAAGTGAAGTCAGGGTTCTTACTTACACATTTTAACATTTAAAACCCTCAAGCTCTGAGGAAAAAAGACCAATTAAGTTTGGATTAAAGCTTGGAGTAAACTTCTTTCCTCAAAAGAATTAATTATGCAATGAATAAAAGACAAATTGCCAGCAGTTGCAGAACTCTCAGTAATGCAGAGTATGTACAAGCTGCCATCTTGTCTGTCAAACTGAGGCCCTGATACTGTGGTCTTCACCCTGCTGTTTTAAAGGGTGATTCAGGTGGCTGACGAGCTACGCCCCAGGGCCACAACTTGGCCGCCTCAACCCTCCCACCCACCCAAATAAACCGCTGCTGTGGACTGGTGGGTCATCTGTAAAAACGGGCCCCCCAGGAACCTTACTCTGGTACCGCTCGTACTGCCACGGCAACAGATTCCTCAATGTCCATCTCGGCATTGGTGTAGCCCAGTGGTCCCGAATAGCTCACGTCCTGGAATGGGGTGGGAGAGGAAATCTTGTTAAATACTGTTTTCCTATCAAAGAATGGCACATATATATATATATACACTTATATCTAACAGGTACATTATTTTTAAAACAATCACAGAGCGAATGTTTTTATGATCTGCCATTAAGCGTGACTCAAATATTTATTTTGATTGACAGATACTACTATCGAAAAGCTCTTTCACCAGCAGTAATACACCCAGTCAAGCAATTTTATATGACTGGTGAGAAGTGAAGATGGGCTATTTCAGCTGAGTCCTCAGATGACAGCCTAGCCCGATTCATCCGGGGGGGAGGGGGGTGCCAACGCAGAGGGTACCCTGGTGGCAAAGAGGAACAGCCAGGACACATGGGGAGAAGATTCACCAGCAGATGCTCCCTGCACATTTCAGTGTGTCACCCTGACACTGGCCAGGCATGACGAGCAGCTGACTGAGCTAAAGGGTAAAGGTCAGTGGCCTTTGAAGAATCATGCCAAAAGCAAATCACGCCGTGTAAAAATCTTGACAATGTGCTTCTGTTCAGATGTCATCATAAACGATAAATCTGCCTCTCTCGCCTCCCAACTCCCCCACGTCTGCTTCAATAGACATTTCAAACAAGTTAGTAGAAATTCTGAGCATAAAACATCAAACTGCTTAAAAGAAATTAAATCTTTCAATCCACCATCAAGTGCCTTCAACTAGAATTTGACTAGATATATCAAGCTGTGGTGAAACAAAAATAAACATTCAGAGATGTTCCACTGATACAAATTAACTGCTGTCCAATGTCTAAAAGGCATTTCACTCATCTTGCTCAATGGTAATTCTCTTCAGGAAAAGGAAATGACCTCACTGTCATGCCCCCCTCCCCACCCACTTAGTTCCTTTGCTCTATGTTCATCTGGGAAATGTTCTAATTGCCCTCAGATGCAATGAGCTGACCACTGATTCTCCCCACTGGTGCACAGTGTCCTGGGTTACACCAATACCACACTGGCCAGTGGCATTTCCATGGCGAGGAGCATCACGTATTGACGGCAGCATTTCCATCGCAGGCTGTTGTCAGCGAGACGCCCTGTTGAGTCCGTGCAGCACGGTGCGAACAGACACGCCCATGGAGCGAAATCGCAGGCACGATTATACTCATCCATCAGGTAGCGTCAGGCCTGGCACTGGCTACACCATAAATCCCCCTCATCCTCAGCTGTTAACACTTGTCCACTACCTGTCACCTGTTCCATCTGATCTAACGAAAATGGCTGATCTGACTTCAGTGTAGGACAAACACTGCACCAAAGTCAGTCCAACTGTCCCGGATGGGAGTCAACTAATCTTCCAAAGGTGTTTTGTTCTCAGGAGTCATACAGAGTCACCAAAAGGACCACAGAGGGACCAAAACACCACTGTGTACAGGGGGTACTGACCCACTCAAACCCAGGTGCATGGGACCAAGACCATTTTGTGGTTTTGGTACTCATATTTTCCACATGGTGTGCGTCTGACCTCCCAAAAGCACATTTATCATTTCAGATAAGGTTTTTTAATTAATGAAAACAGCAGGTGTGCTTGCAAATGGGAGTTCAATTTCAGGGCCCAGGTGGGTAAAAGGACAGTTCCCCGCGGCTAGCGGGGATGAGGCAATGCTTCTGCTACTCTACCCAAGCAAAGCATTTTGTGGAAAGCATTCAAGGGCTTGTCTCCCATTCTTTCACATAGGATCAAATTACCTGGACTTGATTTAATCTTCAAGGGCAAGTGGAGACAAGAAGACAGGCCTCATGGCAGGTAGATCTATTACAGCCTGCGTTAAATCAAGGCCAAGTCTTTCATATCTCAAGGGTAGGGGAAAAAAATAGGGCTGATATTTTTTTTTCTTCAATTCTCCAGCCAACCATCTGATCCTCACAAATGCTGAAACGAGAATCTGAGCAGTAAATGCCTGGTGACGGGCACGTGTAGGCACTGACCTACCGGAGCTGGCCAATAGCTACAATTTAAATCCCCAGTCACAGGCATACAGTGTTCAGGCAGGATAGCTCATAGCTGCCACAAAGACCATGGATCAAGCAGTGCTGACAGAGGTTAAATGACACACATCTGAAGGCACGTCTGCTGGCCAGAAACTCTCTACCTTCATTGGTTGGTTTTTGGGGGGAGCTGGGCTGTTTTCAGAGGGCTGCTTGGCAGATCCCTTGGGGTCCTGGCGATGCCGTTGCCGGACAATATACTCATACGTGCTCAGCCTGTTCCACACTGGATAAAGAGAAAAATCAAAAGAAAACCCAGATGATACCAAAGATTATGAAAAACGTCAGTTTCAGGAACTGTACTGACATTTTTGAGAAGTAAAGCACATAGAACACAAAGCCAGTACAAAGTTGCAGGTAATCATGAAGAAATCAAATGATGAGTAATCGTACATTTCATTGTTTTTAATTTTTGTTATTCACACTTGCATATATTTGCACACTGTTTACGCTGCAGGCTGCATATTGCACATTCATGTTCTATACTTGCACTACCTTTGACACTAATAGCTATTCCAACTACTGTTGCATACTGGGGATTATTCCAATACGCTAACCTATCTGTCTGATCACTTATGGGATTTCACCTGTGTATGTTTTTTTTTTCTTAAACTCTTCCTGTATTTAAGCTACGTATATTGTTTAATTTATGTTTGTAATTTGTTTAAATATTTTTCCAGCCGAGATGAATATAGTCTGTATGTTTGTCAGTCCATCCATCCATCCATATATATCAGTAGCAGGGTCAGAACCTATGCATTGGTGCTCATCAATCAAAACATACTGACATGACGGAGAGCCCGGCACACTTGAATGCATGGGCATAGTGACAGTGACAAGTGGCTACTGGTGACCAAGGCAACAGGACTGCAGATTGTTGTAGAAGCACAGATGATTGATAATGTAACATGCTGCAGTACAGCTGCACTGAAGCCCCATACAGTGGCAGCCTGTCACGAGGCTCATTTCCCGGCACGGTAAGCAGTGGAATCGGCCCCTGACCAGGGCAGAGCTGTGCATCGAGGGGCCGGCACCTGCCACCAGATATTTCAATGCTACTTAAGCAGCAACAAGTGGAAGAGGAACAACAAAAAGCCAAAATTTTAGCAAAGAAAGCATACAAAAATATATGTGAAAACAATCACTTTTCTGTGCATAAACCTTCAAAGAAAAAAAAAATAAAGTCTAAGGTTTCGAAGATCGCATAGCTGGGATCATCAATTTATGTTCCATGTTTAAATTAACTCTTCACTTTTGCCACCTTGTGGCTACACTAGAATTTGCATGCAGCTAAAGAGCAAACTGTGGATTCATCTATTTTTATTAACATAAATGATGTGCTTAACCTGGTTAGATAACGCACATTGTGCATGGTGGCATTTTGTAAGACCTAAGCAGGAACTATACAGGCAGGAATAAGGCCCAACTCTAATGAAATCCTGATTTGGAGCACCTTCAAAATGTTATCCACAAATCCAAGATAAATATTTTGCAACAACTGTTAATTCTCTTAATTCTGGAAAAAAGAAAAATTACTTATACATTTTTTTCTATGTGCATGCAGTTTATTGTGGCAAAGCATTTACCCAGAACTCCTTGGACGCACTTCTGCATTTCCAGTCAACCGGCCTGTGGTAATGAGCGATTCATTCAATGCCATTTCAACATTTTAAAGCAAATTTACAGTAAAAGATTTTATGCAAGGTTGGATTCGCTGTAACATAAATCACTGCCACTAACCTGCTACACTAACACATGTTTTTGTTAAAGCTTTGTAAAAACCTTAAACTTTACCAGTCTCTCAGGTATGGATTCAATTAGAATCAAGCAGCATCTCCAATCCCTTAGAAAGATGAGCGTGGCTTTACCCCCATACAAAATCTGCTATGTCTTTGGATGGCAACAAAAAATCTAATACTTAAAAAAGAATAAAATGCAGATAAGGTTAGGGTGACCCCCAGTTCAGCTCATATGTAGTTTGTGACTACAGAGGTATTAGTTGACCCCAGAGCATCATTAAAAGGTAGGTAAATTTCACATGGGGAAATTATCATGGGAAAAGGGTTAAGTAAGTCCCTTTCCAGGTTAGTGTCGGCTTTTACAGGTACTAATACCTCTGTAGTCACAAACTACATATGAGCAGGACCATGGAGCAGACATCACGGACACTTACTGAGGTACATGTGGAAGCACAGAAGGTGGCCGAGCAGTAGGGCGGACAGCAGGCCGAAGGCCACGGTGATGCCAGCCAGTGCAGGGATGGCTGGACCGCTGGTGGAAACGGGGGCCACGGGCAGGAACACAAACCACACCACAGTCCCATTGCTCACTGAAGGCAGACAGAAGATCGAGGCAAGCTAGAGCACATCTCTCATAAACACATCTACAAATCTTACAAAAATCTTACAATGAATCATCCCTCTACTGGTGCTGAGGGGCTGATGTGGTGTGTGTTGGAATAAGCGCTCCTAAACACCTCTAAGCTCTTTAACTCAAAATATCACTTTATTCATCACAAAATCCCATCCATTGTTCAGAACATTGATAATGGGTTTTTCTGATATACCTATGGGCAAATGAACCCAAGCCTGAAGTTAAAGGTTATGTCCTGAATAACACCACTCTTACGCTGCATTACAGTGACGCAATCTCAATTCTGCGTAAACCTGCTGCACTTTAACGAGTTCCATGGAAGTGGTAGAAGGCTGAGGTGGGAGGAGAAACATCACTGTGAGTCTACAGACTGCAAAAAGGGAAGTGTGGGAAACAACGCAAACATCAGACAGTGGATTACCTTCGAAATGCTTGTCAGAACGTAGCGTGGAGGGATCCAGAAAGAACTGAATAAATACATAACTGGCAACGAGTACCACCAGGAACACTCCCAGCAGTGCAGAGATCACACTGTACAAGAAAAGCCTGCAGGAAGGCAAAGGAATAACAAAGGTGGTTAGAGGGAAGCCCAGTGGGAAGACACACACGGGCAGATGGCAGTTTCTTCAATAACAGCAAAGATGCAAAATCAATAAGAGTTTAGTCACCAACTAACAAATCGTACAAATGTACATTGGCCAAAAGGATATTGAAATACAAAATGTGTTTTTATAACTAATCATTTTATCACCTTTGTCCACATTGTTGTTTTCAGTGCTTGATTATGATTCTAAAGGGTCAACCACAGTCAGACAGGAACAGGGTGTATTCATGGTCAGACACGCAGCTACAGTTTGCATTCTAATCAGATTCACTGTTAATAACTGCCGGTAGGCTTTGGACCAGAGGAGAAACTGAATGGTGTGCCCATGTGAATAAAATGCAGCATTCTCTGTCATCAAGCTATGGAGGACATCATGGCCGATCTGCTCAGGGGCCTCAGGGCCAGGGTCTACATAAGGCGTCTAAACTGTGCCTGAGGGCTGGGTCCATACAGCAAAACAATGTCCTTCCTACCAGAAAGGCGCCACTGCAATGCCCAGACATGTGCCGTCATAATTGGACATAACATGTAAATACCGGATGTCCCATTGAATCCAGATGCAGAGGCTCATAAAACCTAATGACGCAACAGAACGGAGGGTTTGGTGAAGTGCCTCATTGAGGCCCTGAACTCCTAGGGTGACAAATTTGCATAGAGGTACTTTTAGATTAATGCAATGAAGCAAATAACTGAAGCAGAGAGTGGCTTCAGGAATGTCTTGCAGATGGTAAACTACTCACTTTATTGTATTCAGGACCCAGTCCCTGGCTGTGTAAACTGTTTACATGGACTGAAAACCCCGAGGATTACGAAATACAAGCTATGATAGCTGCACTAAGCAGTTCTGAGCTGCATTATACTTCATAGCCCCTCTTGATACCATGGAAAAGTGACGATTCAACCCCCCCAAAACAAACAAACAAACAAGCAAATAGACAAACAATTCACAGGCTCCCTGAGAATGCACGTTTGCCCAAAGTAGCTTGGATGGTTTGGGAGCTGAGGGGAGCACAAAATAAAAATTTCAGATACTTTAAGCAATTATGCTACAGGTCAGGCAACAAAACCCTCTCCCGCCAAGGCCTGGTCTACGGCTAATGGGTCCACTTCTCATCCGAGAGCACATACAGCTTCACAAGCAAACCCATGATGGAACTGAAAGAGTAAGCTGGCTTACGAAACAGGACATTCCTCACAGTATACAACGTTAACTGCCCTCGCTATGACATACTGACAATTCTCTGACACCTCAAAAATGTGTCAGAATGTGGCTTCTCCTAGATTCGTTGTTGCTAGGCACCTTATTCTACAATGGGAAAGTGCATTTATTTAAGTTCAAAATGGATAACTGATAAATAAGAGGCACCTTGGGACAGAAACGTAGCCCTGTTTAACTTTATGTTCCATCAGGAGCAATTGCTCAATACACTAAAAAACGTCTTAACAACGGAAACAACTGCACTATTTTTAATCCATGGACACTAAAAAGAGAGGAGTAAAAAGAGTGCTTCCTTGGGTGTCACAATAACTACTGACAAAACGAGGAGAACGTCTAATGCTGCCACGTAAACCTGAAACTTCAGCACACAAAAGAAGGTTTCAGTTGAAAGATTATGGGTTGCAACCGATTACTGGCAGTCCAAGAACTTTTGAGTGTTTATGGTCTGTGTCTGTGGTAATCCATTCCATTCATATTCCATTTGAGTTCTTAATATCTTTGCAAATTCTATTCAGCTCCAAGGGATCACAACATAAATTTCTGTATTCAATGCTTATTATTCATAAGGCCTCAGATTTTGAAGGATTAAACATTTAAGTATTAGCACCTTAATTCACAGTTTAGTGTGATCTCTGTATTGCTCCCTCCTTAGGTTTCAGTTTAACTCAATTTTATTTGTATAGAGCATTTTCGCAACATTCTATTGCTTCAAATTGCTTTACATTACCCCTGTCCAATGCCTCCAGAGAGCAAGCCAGAGGTGTCAGTGGCAAAGAAAAAAATCCCTAGTAGGAAGAAACCATGGAAGCAACTAGACTCAAAAGGAGTTCATCATCCTGGGGCAGGCAACTCCTCCACATTAAGGTCCTTAGCTGACTTCACGTTTCTAATGCAAGGGCCATTGTAGTATGTAGCTAACCTACCCAGATCAATGTGCAGAAGCTTTTTTATGGGGCTGTTACGAAGACTAGGAAGTGCCACTAGACACTGAATGGACTCACCAGTAGTTCCTGCTGCCTACACAGTTGTTCAGCCATCGACAGTGATGGTCGAAGCTGGCCACACACTTGTTGCATGCGCTGCAGTGTTTTGATTTTGGGCTCCTTGAAAAACAGAGTGTACAGCATAACAGCATCATGAAAAGGCAGCGTTTTTAATACCTTCTTCGGACTCAGAAAATTCTAATAAAATGATGCAAAGATCATGGCTGCTGTCATACATAAGCTAAAATATTATATTTTACATGTTTAACAGATGCTTTAATGCAAAGTGTCATACAAGGAAAAATCAGAAAAGGTCACTCCCTCAAGCAATTCAAGTTAAGGGCCTTACTCAAGGCCGGACAGTGAAATTACTATAGAGTCAGAACTGGTGACCTTCCGATTACAGGTGTACAGTCCTGACCCACAGAACTGTACACTGCACCCAAAACATAATTATTCTGGGCCGGAAGCTACAGCATGGCACTGACATCTCTCAGTCCGCCCACCGCAGGGTCGGAGGGGGCCTACTCACACGTCCACTTCGCAGAGGTAACAGTGGCAGTTCTCAATAACATGGGCATGCTTAGTGCGGTCAAACACGGGCAGGGGGCCCTTGTAGCTCTTGGCCCGGACGTTGCTATCAGCCGGGTCGATAGACACGGCGGTCAGGTGGACGAACAGGTGGCAGACGAACATGACGCCAGTGCACTGTGGACCGGTCAAGGACAATCGGAGCGAGGTATGTCGGCCACAGCACACCTGTTAGCAGAGTCACTGTACTGAACATTCTGTAACTTGTATTTACATAACATGTTGTTGATGTTGTGCTTTCACTTTAATTTCACTCCATTCCCAGTACAAAGGATGCTATCCAGAGTCACCCATTATCAATTATCATCTCTCTGTCCTGGGGATATACTGTACATAAGAGTGCACATCCTGGAAGGAACTTTGAACTGAGAGACACACATTCCATAAAAAATACTTGATTTTATTAATTTAGCTATCTTGATTTATTGCAAAGCTACTTAGGAAACTCCTTACCTTCTGGAGTCATTCAGTTTAAGTATTTTACCCCCTAGTTGACAAGAGACAGCAGAGCCACAGTCCCTAAGCACTATGCTAACTGAGTCCTGATGCTTAATATCTATGCTAATCGCTGTCAAGCACTAGCCGGGGAGATGATAGCAGTAATTAGGTGTAAGGATACGATGTAGCCCGCAGGAATCCAGTGCAGGGGCAACAGTGGGACAAACACGCCAAAGCCCACCACAGCAAAGTAACCATAGAGGAGCCATGCCAGCAGCTGGAAGGGGTGGGGCGGCCAGCTCCAGCCATTGGTGCGGGAGCACAGGGGGAGATCCGGCCTGCGGGCACCTTCCTCGCCCACTGGGGCCGTACGGTTGGGATACCGGCTACAGAGGTCCATCTGAAAGGGCACAAGTCAGAGTTATAGCCATCTTCACATTCCAGATGGCCCTTTTTGACACCAGGAGTGGTTTATGGAGCAAATAATATTTTAGACTGGGATAATGCACACCAATCATGTCCAAGACAATTCTTATTGTCATTGTTATTAATAATAATAATAACAATAATAATAATAGATCCCTGTAGGAAAATTCTCTTTTTGCCTACCCTATCTTGTGCTCCATGACATAGAGAAACATATGTAGGTGAGAGTCAGCTCGACCGAAGGGCAGCCACCTGCACCAGCACCCATGGAGCTGGGGGTTAAGGGTCTTGCTCAAGGGCCCACAAAAATGACCATTTTGGGCTTGAACCAGTCACCTTCCAATCACAGGCACAGAGGCCGATGGCATTATATTGCATTACTTGGGATGTGAACCGGTGCGTTCGCGTCCGAACTCCACTCCCCCAGAGCCAGTGCTGGCGAGGGCACCTGCCGAAGTGCCGCAAACCCCGACAGGTACAGGCGAAGACTTACCTCTTGGCTGCAGCGCAGGGCATGTGCGGGACATGGACAGGCCGGGGAGCGGCAGGCTCACACGGGGCCGGGCGCCCGCTCCATCCTAACCTCCGCCCCCCTCATATCCTCCGTCGTGTAGCTACTACGAACACCGGCCAAGCGCCGCGGCTCCCTGCCAAAGTCCGGCACGCAAGCGTCATGCTTCAGCTACATTATCCAGCTCAGCATCTATTTACCAACTTTATTCCGGCATTTAGCTCCTTTGGAAAAGCAGCAGCAGCTGCCCCGCTGTCCATGCAGATGAAGCGGGCCGTACGAAAGGAGCCGGAGCTCCAGCCCCGACCTGCCGCCGCCGGCCGCTAGCGAGCTACCGGTTAGCGCTTAGCCGGATCCCGGCTCACAAAAACCGCTATTCGCTTTAGCCTGGTAGCGTTGCTATTTAGATTACAGATGTTATTAATGTAATTTGTCCTTTGGCGTTGTATTTACAGCATAATCGGTTTGTTTATTTCCAGTGACGTCAGTACACTGGCGTCTGCGGACCTGAACGAAGAAAAAGGTACATTTATTAAACTGGATACGGCGGCTCGCGGCTTTTCCCATCCTCTCCCTATTTGCTCCCGACTTCCGGGACATAGAATCGGTTCCCCTGGAAACGAATAGACTCTTCATCCTTATTGGTCAGTGGGTAACCACTACGGAAAGGGGCAAAGAAACGATAAACAAACCCCTTGGATGGTGGATGCGTCGAGGGGATGCGCTTTCTGACCGGGAGGCGCGGGGGGCAGGATTTGAAGCCCCAAGCCTGGGCATTCAACACGACAGCCGTATCCAGTGAGCCGCTTGCCGTGTACACTGTGCTCTCTATATTTAATAAATGTTATTCGGTTACTTATTAAAGTAAATTATTTACAAACTCGAAACCGAATCAAATGGGCCTATTGAAGAATACACAGTAGCCCAACAAATTCTTATCCTTTGATACATCCAAAGGATTGAAGAATAAAATACCCTGGATTGCTGGAGGCTATAATAATACTAATATTAATATTAATAATAATAATAATAATAATGTACGCAATAAGTAAACATGGATGTTTTCCACAAAAACGTTCTTTGGCTTTTATAAAAGATCAGTAGCGGCAACAACAGCCATGCATACTGCAACAACAAAAATAAACAAATCACTGTACTATTGTCGAATTATTTTAATTACATTGTTGTGCTTAATGTCCTTATTTGTTTTTTTTCCACACATGCCCATATGCTCCGTTCTAGTACATTTGGTGCGACCTGACTAGGGAAACAAAGGTGGTAGCATATGAGAAGTCATTTAGGGCAAAATACATACATATATACTGGTACTATGCACTTGCACATACATGCATACTGCATATGTGTGCTTATTACCTATGTATATAAGTGTGAGTTTCATGAAGCCTAGACTAATTTAAATCCCATAACATCCAACAAGCGGCACAGCTAAGCAAAAAATACATATTTGTGATACTGGCCGCAGAATATTATGTTGAAACAACGTAGGGCCCGTCCGTGTTCATTGCACAATCCATTAGTGACGCGCAGATCGGTCCTGACGTCATCCAAATCCATATGTAGACATAAACCACCGGCCCCTGAGCGTACCTTTCGTGCTAACGCACACGTAACTTATTATTTTGTCTAATTATAGGATATTCATATACATACGAATTATACGAGGAATTGTACGGTATGAATATGCTTGTGCATAAAAACTGTCAAGGTAAGAAATGTTTTCTGCAGTCAGAGGACTGTCCTTGTCATGTGACAAGGATCGAATCATAAAAGTTTTTTCGGAAGTGTTACAATTTAGTCGGGATTGCGGACGGCGTAGCAAGTAATCGTCGGGAAATGATGCTTTGAGCCACGCCTGCGTAAATGTCTACTGCTTCAGTGCAGTGTTTGAGGAAGGCGAGAGGGAGGGTCAGAGGTGGGATTCGAACCCACGGCGACCGGGGGGAGACTTCGTGTGAAACACAGCGCCTTAGACTGCTAAACCATTCTGACTACCTCGAAAACAGTCGCGAAGCGATTCCTCAAGTAATATGAATGCAATTTTTCTTATTCTTAATCCTTAACCAATCAGAATGGCACATACACGCGCACACGATTGAGTGCTTTTATTGAGACACCATTAAACAATTCACCTGGCACTCGGGTACAGTATAACCCCACCTCCTGTCTGAATCTGTTACACAAACAGTTAAAACACTGTTCGTACCTGTTACGTGCCCTAAGGTTTTCCGTACTTGCTTTGGTACGTGCCGTAAGGTGCGTGTGTGCGTAAGTGTGGGTTCGTTCAAGTCTGTGTCCAGGATTTCCAGGATTCGTTAGGCTCCGTCGGTAGACTGTTTTGTTTGATGTGTTGGCCTGGGTCCTGTTTCACTCCTGTTTACCCTGACAATTTCAATGGCAAGTCCCGAAAGTAAATAAAAAAAATGCAAAATTCATAAATGTGCTTGTATGAATATGCTTGTGCACAAAAACTGTCGAGGCATGAGTCAAGAAATAGTTCTGTTTTCTGCAATCAGAAGACTGTCCAACGCGGTTGGATTGATTAGATTAATTTGTCTCATTTATAATTAATAGGTTATGGCTGAGTTAACAATGTATATCCTGAAGATTAATTTTAAGTGTTATGCACCTTAAGTGTTGATATAAAGGGACTGATTTCGTTTGTCAATGCTAATTATATTACCAACTGGAGTTTATAACTGAAAAGTTTTTAGTCAGTTTATTTTATGTCAATTGATAATAACGT
>JAODKL010000009.1:10420209-10434938 GCA_026780765.1 Petrocephalus schoutedeni
TGTCATGTTCAAGAAACCAGCCTGAGATGATTCGAGCTTTATGACATGGTGCATTATCCTGCTGGAAGTAGCCATCAAAAGATGGGTACACTGTGATCAGAAAGGGATGGACATGGTCAGCAACAATACTCAGGTAGGCTGTGGCATTGCAATATTGTGTTTGGGCGATGAAATATTTCTCGATGCTGACCGTTATAATATTTGTTTTAAAGTCAGCAAGATAACATTTTAATAATATTTGCGCCAAAGCAATTTGATGGGAATTTGAGTTGCCATCGCCTAAAAGCGCAAAAAGGATTCTTAGCCATAGCCTTGCAATACACGCGCATTGCCATTAGGGGACAGTGGTGTCCTTAATATAGGATGCTATGTGCATTGAGTTTGGCAAAATGTGCTGTCTTTTCACAAGCTCGTTATCGGCAAGTGGCTCACAGCTGCATGATTTCTGCATACTGGAAGTTATTTTTACTCTCCCAATTATGCACGTATAAACTACGTATAAAGGAGATGCACGTATTTATGTAACCATATAATTTTTCCACTCATAATTGCTCATTATTTATTTTTTCAGAGTAATAAATGATTTTTTTTTAAAGTAGTTTGTAATATACTGGTTTCATGGGGAAGTTTTTGATAATAAAAATGAAACCCCCTATCGTTTACACAGCACCCGGTGAGATACAATTACACCAGTTTTAGTTTAGTATTGTGGTATGGATCTGTTCCATGACTGATGTCAAATAGTCTGTTAAAATGAAAGTTTTCAAAGTTTTTAAATTGAATTTTCTGTTTCATATCTAGACCTTGGTGCAATCTGGACATCTTGAGTAATTAAAAACAGCCATTTCACGGTGAACTTAAAATCCTGTGTGTCCGGGTCTCGAGGTTGACAATCTTTGTATTTCACATTGGTTAGATTTCACAGCTGACTTTTAAGCACAGTATGCTCTCCACACAAGGTTAACTGTTTTGTAGATAATCTGTGCTGAACCTTGCCAAGCACCTGCAAACCCCAGTCATGTGATCCGAAGCATGCCAATCAGAATGTGGAACCACCCCCCCATTTGTCTTTTCCTTTTTTTGGCGTTTTTTTTTCAGTTCAGCGGCCTTTTGTTCAATGTACTGTGAAAATGTAGCATTTCTTTTTTTAGCAGAAGATAATGACAGCATGATCCTGTTTGTAGGGCCCAACACAGATCCTGTTATTTAACCTTATCAACTGCGGGCGAACACCTTTAATTCCATTGAGTTTAGTTGTTAAATTACATACACGCAGCTTAAATGCCAAACTGCTATATGATACGTTCTGATTTGCATACGTCTCTGATTTGCCACCACCAGTGCCTAGGTCTTCCCACCATTTCAGAATGGTGTAAAGTTTTTAAAGGGATCAGATCTCTCCATATAGGAGAAGGTTTGGACAGTTGTCACATCATCTCATGAAGACGTGGGGCCTTGTTTCCTTTGGAGGGGGGTGTGGACTCCTTCCTTTGGCAGGGACACTATGAGAGTGGGCCAGCAGCCAAGATGTTCACCCGAGGTAACCCCCGGGGGTTCGTCTCCGGCCTCGTTCCTCTCCATTCCTGCTATGTACCTGAGTGATTCAGGTTCAGATTCCGGTGCTCCTCTATCAGCACAAGTGTAGCTTTGTGCTAACAATGCAAAGGTTGTGGTTTTGAATTCCAGAGACATAAATGACACCCCTTCGATATATGCATATGCTCTGGTCGGTGTCTTTCTCGGGACTCATAGGTGTCCTGCAGCTGAATTTGCCATACTATACTCATTCTAGCTTTGGAGTGGCAGTAGTCGCGAACTGCGACTCACTTGGCTTTTTCGGCACTTCCAAAACAAATACAAGCTGTTGAACCATGCATCTCGACAGCTGGGGCTCATTCAACCCCAGACTTCCAGGAACAAGCTCAGAGATCGCCTCCTTGACAGGGGAGCTCTGGCCAAGCGAAGCCGGGCCTGGAGTGTTGCCGGGATCCTGGCAAGAGACCACATCAAAGGCACACGGCGAGTGGTGCCAAGGGCCTTAATCAGAGCTGTATGTCAGGAGGGCCGGCACCGGGGTTGCCTGTCCCATTCGAGTCAGGCTGCACAGGCAGAAGGTTGCGGGCTTGCTCCATAAAGGGCAGCCTGATATACCCCAAAGACAGGGATTTGTATAGACGCCCCAGTGTAGCGACAAGTGGAACCGCTATCTCCAATGTTATATTGCAACCGTATGTCACAGTTTATTGCGTTAACGCACAAAAAAATTAAGGGGAAGGGGTAGAATCCAAGAAATCAGAAGCATCCTATCACATGGTCCAACATAAGTCGTGTGTTTGCCAGTGTACTATTTACAGTACAGCACCATTGAAATGAACCGTATCAAAACTTTAGACCTGAACAGCATTGTTCTAACTACAACTTCCCTCACACAGTCGACTGAGTTTTGATTATAATTTGTTTTCTGTAAGAGAACACCATTCCCTAAGCTCCTTTCCCTATACTGTCTGGGCAGCTGTATTCGCTTCTTAAGGCTAAATTAAATCCTAGATAGAAAGTCTTTTACAGCCAGGGATTTGGGGCTGTTCTATTGGGTGTGCCACCCAGACATTTTACTCACGGCCAATAAACAGGGGAAGTACCGAAAATTATGCCTTTGAAGAAAGGATTTATGAGAAAGGAGATTCCATTGGCTGGACCTGAAGGGAGAGTCACTAGAGTGAGATTATCTGTGTCGATCTGTTTCTACCTGTTCCTTATTTTCATCAGATATATATATAGTCCAGGTTTTCTTGGGTCCTAGTAACCCAAGCCAAAGTCCTGATGTCAGGCAGTGTTTTGGATTTTTTTTTCTTCTTCCAGCATGCCACTGTTTGGTTCTTTTTTTACAACGATGCTAAAATGTCAATTTTATTAGTTCTACTTGTTATTTTGTGTCAGTATTACTATTTTCAGCAAAGTTAAGGAGCGGACCGCATCGGGTATCGCGTACTGTATCGCCTGGCGTATCACGGCTCTGTGTGCACATGACAAGGATTGAGGACACAGTGGGAGTCTTTGGGCTTGTCCTGGTCCATTGGTTTATTCTATTCCAGGGTGATCAGTGACTCGTAGGGCCTTTGGAAATCCCCCCCCCCCCCCCCCACAAGAAAGGAAACAATGCCTGGATGACTGGAGACACCACTCCATCCAAAGTGCACCCTGGGAGCAAAAATGTGGATAGTCTGTGGGTTCCTGAGGACTGGGTTTGGGAAACACTGCCCTAGATATCTGCCCATTGAGCATTATAGTAAAATAAAATGATTGTTATTTTCAGTGACACCAAGACAACACAGGGACTGATCATAGTGAGAGATGGCAACATTGAATCATTTCTCAGTGGCTAATATCACCCGCTGTCATACATCATGAGCATCCAGTGAACTGCAGGAGTAGGTCAACTGTCCTGGAGCCGTTGTTTGCAAACATCATGAAAGGAAAAAAGGAGTCCGCCCAAAACTCACTGCGATCTGATGTAACAGATTGTGAAGAGTGGAAGGGAGGGACACATATAAACACACATTGCATTCTCACGTTCATTGCTTGACCCACATTACTACAAACCCCCCCCCCACGGTGAACCATTATTTTCTGCTTAGCGACTCCCTCAGAGTTTGCCTGTGCTTTGCTGTGAGTGCAGCACACATGCTCTCCCAGGCGGTGCTGGCTCCGGCTCACCTGCTGGGCCATAATGAGCAAGTACACAATGAGAAAGTGGACCGAGCGGACTTCCCAAGACCTCAGAAGCATATGCCACTCCCGTTAAGTGCTTGCCGGGGTCACCATGTCTGCAGGGTCTCCTCGGCTGTGGTCAACACCAGGTCAGGGCAACCAAGTCCATCTGATTTTGGAAAAAAATGGGAATTCCTCTGGACCTTGCCCATTGATTTTGAGGGCTATGATTTTCCTGCGTTGAGTGCTGTAGCCTTGTGCCTACGAATGAGAGATTTCACAGAGCATTTTAAGAGATAAAAAACAGGGCTATTTTGGTAAATTGTAATTTTATATTATCTGTTCTGAGTAGAACATCTGAAATATAACAGAAAATTAACAACAGAAACTTGTACTGGCAGCAAGAAACAGAAAATTATGAAGAAAGCAATGAATTTAAGATTTTAGCATGGTTTAGATTAGAACAGAGCTACAAGGATCTTTTTTTAGCATAACGTTGACACTTCACTGTGACACGTAACCATGTTTTATGGTCCAGAACAGATTGCTCATATTTGTAAACTTACAGACCACTTCTAATACAGTGGAACGGACCAGAAACACTGATTGATGCCCCAAACTACATGGTTATTATTAATGCACAAACAAAAAAACAAATTTGGATAGAGGAAACACAGCTGTGTTAATATAATTTGTGTTTTTGATTTTGCTCATGCCTGTTAGACATGAAAGGTTGTGTATGGGACTTCATGTGGTGAAGGAGGAAGCGAAAGCCTGCATCATCATCTGCAGAAGATTGCACATGAAAAAGTCATTGTCTTGTTTTGCTGACTTAAACAATGATGGAAACGCTGTTACTATCTGAGATGAAATGTGAGTAAGTGTTGCAAAAGTTTTATTGCTCTTTTGCAAGTTGCTTGTAGCCATGTGATGGTCACACGTAGATTGTCAAAGCAATTACAAAAGCAAGACACTGAAAAATTAGTCTCTGGCTCTTTTGGATCCCCGCGGCGAGGCCTGTAGCCGGACTGCGTCACCAGGCCCTCACATATCTGCTAAAATCACCCTGAAGTGGTGCTGACCCACATGGACTGGGCCCCCAGCAACAGGGGGAGCGCTGTTGTGCAATGGAACGTCTCACCCACCAGTGGATTTTGTCAATCCCATTTCAGATGGAGCTCACAGATATAAATGACTGGAGGCTTACAAGCCAGATGTGGACTTATCTCAAAGTTCGTTCAGTGTTCCAGGTAGCAAGCAGGTTTTGAAAGCCCCTGTGATTCTGGGGGGAAATAATCACGTATTGGTTTTGGACAGATGAAACATCAGCATCCATCCATGCCCCGCAGCCATCCTTGTGCAGAGAGTGCGGCCTGCAATGGATATGATGACAGAATGCTGATTGATCCCAGTGCTGTTTTTGGCACGGGTGGAGATTATGGAGGCCTGATGAGAGGCCTGTTAGGAGCAGCAGGATGGAACCCACTGGTGGGATGGAGACCCTGAACTCACCCTGGACCTATGAGTACGTTGGGGGCCAAGTTAAAAGCACTGAGTGCTCCCCCAGTAAAGTACAGGGGAATGCTTAGGTGTTTGTGCAAGTTGGTCACTTTAGAAACTTAACCGGGGCACATTTCATAGTGTTTCACAGGGTTTGCTTGAGATGTGCAGGGGCATGGAACATCTGGTGGAGGTTAAGGCAGGTGGGTGGGTCACTTTTCCTGTGTCTCGCCAATTAACTTCTGGAACTATCTACTGGTATGGCTAGGCATTTGGAAATGGAACATCTGAATGGTTTAATTATGCTTTTTCAGTCCTCAGGCTTCCAGGGAGGAAGAATCAGTAAAACACTATGGACTGAATCAAACTAGAGCACAGATTGTACAAGGATAGTGGCACCAAGCTCGTCCTTGCTCTTGTTCTCAGATAAATCTTCTGGTAACGTGCAAGCCTTTCGTGGGTTTCGGCAGGCAAGGACATGACAGCACTGTGAAGAAGCTGCCGTGCCAGGACACGGGTGCTGTCCACAGATGCGAGAGGCCACACACAGTTCTGCCACACTGCAACCAACATATGTGCACGGCGGAGAGGATTCTGGGGAAAAAAGGAGAGCACCACAAAGAAAAAGCAGGAAAAGGGGCATGTGTGTGCTGGTGTTACAGCGCCCGCAGGAACAACGGATATCTAGCACCAGAGAGTGTGACAAAGCCCTCTGGAGATCAAGGCATATCACTCACCGCCCAAGTGCACCGTCCAGCATGTGCTAACCTGAATCATTTGGTAAAATAAAAAATCTCTATTGTTTACAAGCTCCCCCCATGTTTTTCTGGGTTTCTTGGTAGGAAAATCTGTCTATAAATTGGACATAGTGTGTAATTATAGATTAATTATATGTGTGCTTTGTGAAGCCCTTTGCCAGAAATATGGCAACCCTGTTGATGGTGAGGAAGGTCCCCCTCAGTAAATTTTGCCAACTGTGGGGGAAAACTCCAAATTTCGAGGGGGGTTCAAGCTATTTTCCACATGCCTGATCGGTAACAAAAATTAAGATGGGGGGGGGGGGTATTTTACTACGTGGCTATGCGTCTGCTGTGTTGGACTGCTATCCATGCTTCAAATTTTTTTCTCTGGGATGATGCAAATTTTCTGAAGTTGGAGCAATCGGATGGATGGCTTGTCTTTATTAAGGCAGGGGTTGATCAAGAATCGTAGGACATGTGCCGGTTGAATTGTGGCACATTGATAGTCACCCCTTGTCAGAAAAGACTGAAGTGTTTCATTCCAATCTAACCAGTAATGTTGTATTTCGAAGGACTGGCCTTACAGCGTATTGACTTTGTGCGTGGTAATGGTTCCAGCTTACATGCCACAAAACCGCTATCCCGGCCATGGCCCCCACAGTCAGCACAGCCTCGTCTTCCCTGGGCAGCCTGTACGGGGTCACACAGCTGCGCAAGGCGTTTTTTGGGGGGGGGGGGGGGGGGGATTAACTCGAGGTCATCCAAGGACAGGGACGGAGACGTGGCCGGGGGCCATTGTGCTAGTGCAGCGCCAGTCTCGGGTTTCCAAGTGTAATATTTCAACATGTGCTGAGACGTTTGAGGTCACAGGTGGCTCCATGCTCAGGTGGACACTTCCTTAGCTTCATGGCCGATCTGGTGGCATTCGTGTGCAGAGAAGGATCAAATCTTTCAGTTTTTCTAAAAAAACATGGATATTTATAACTCATACTGGAGAGTAAACGTATTAACTCATTGCTGGGCTGGCCTGACATGGTCCATGTGTAAAATTTAACCCTAGTTTTGCTAGAAGTACTTTAATATGCTTTAATGTACCACACAACTTAATAAGCTGTTGGTATAGCAATAGCACACAATTAATTTGCAGTTTTAATTACATCACACTAAAGAATAAGATTTTATGCTTTATTCTGCAGTATGGTTACTACGAAGCACTGGATCCATAAATAGTTAATTGTACATAATGGCATATTATGAAATATGTTATCAAAGTACAGATTTTTTTTTTTACAACTTAATGATAAAAATTGTTTCCACATGAAAATGCTTCTTATTGTAACTGCTATTGATAACTGTACTCATAGCAGGAGTTAAAGTGGCTAATATGACAAGACAGAAAAGTTCCAAGGCCACACAAACCCTGACAGCAGAGACCAAACAAATAGCAGTATCTGGATTATTTGAAATGTAAGATTATTTTGGTTTACACTCTGGCGTGACTGGGATTGATCACACAATCCATCCACCCTGCTTGTCCTACTCAGGGAAAAACCCAGGAAATTATGCAGAGATGCAAACTCCGCTTGTGTAGAGCAAAGGTGAGACTCAAACCGAGATCCCAGAGGTGTGAACCAATCACTGAGGCAACCCTATCATTTACTTTACCAACCATTTTCCACACAAAGGTATTTAAAACATCAGGATTAAATGATTACAAGCAGCCATATAAATGCTTGAGGGTTGGAGTCCCACCTCTGCTCTGTGCACTGTGCACTGTGCCCCCGTGTCTGACAAAACATTGCACAAGTGCCCTGTAGAGTGGCACAAATGCTGCTATTGGCTGCCCTTCACATGGTTTAGTGCCCTCTAGGTATACTGCCTTTATGTTTCTTGATGGGCCCTATAGAGCAAGACAATGTGATGAAATCTCTCGATGAGTGCCCTTCCCGGTAGAGAGAATCTGATGCACAGCCCTATGCTGAGCCCTTAGAATGGTCTAATGTCACCCATTTCCATTGGAAGGGTGACATTATGAGGTGCCCTCTATGCCACTCTTCCCAATCCGGTCCTTGGGGTCTGCCGGACAGTCCACATTTTAGCCCCTGGCAGGGAGCTGGGAGTGAGCAAAAACGTGGACTGGCCAGTGGGCCCCGAGGACTGGCATGGGGAAAACTGGCATAGAGGGCAATTCATAATGACACCCGTTTCCATTACGTTGCCAGTGGCTAATGAGTTTTGACAAAAAAAATCTCACTGTCACCTAGTTCTGATGACTGTAAGCCAAACTGAGACTCCAGAGAACAGAGGGGGGTGGAGTGAAAGGAAGAATATTTACGTCTGAAATATTCATGCGTAAAAAATGAATTGCAAAACCAAAATCACAGTGAAATTTTGTCAAAACTCATTGGCTATCGGCAATGTAGCATTCCCCACGTAACTAGCGATTTGTCAACATAGTTCTGAAGTTGCGAATACATAAAACTTGATAGGTTTGAACATCGTAAACTCATAAATTGTGATCTGTAATTGTAAATGAGAATTGTACTCCTGAGACTGAGCTGGCAGGCTCAGGCACTGTCATGCAGCGAGGCGAGATGGAGAACACAGAGTCAGGTATGGGGGCGAATGGGCATTTATTGAACATATAAACAAAACCGGATCATGGGGGAATCAAAAGGGAAGAGAATCTGGACCCAGTCATACAGTACAACGCAACACAACATTAATGACCTATTACCAGATCAGGGAAGACGATTCCACAAGAGACACAGCAAGCAGACAGGACCAGACCGCCACCTATTACAGGACAGCACAACCCAACCCGGGACAGCAACAAAGACCACAAAACGACAGTCAGATGGAGGGACAGACTGAAAGGGAATCGGGTTAGGCAGAGGGACAGTGATGGAACAGGGCGTTTCACCCCAGGCCTTCAAACCCCTCCAGTCCGCCAGTGGCTCAGTGTGTAGCGTTTGCATGTTCTCCTGATGTCATGCAAGTCTGATGCTTGGATCCGCTACCCCCTGTCCCCACTGCAGACCAAAGACAGAGACTTTGGCTAGTGAATGTGTACTGTATGTGGCCTTTGATGGACTGGCATTCTTTCCAGGGTGTACCATAGCCTCGAGCCTTATGCTGCTGTGGATAGGCTCAAGTCCCTCCAACCTTGACAAAAACAAGCGGTTAGAAGATGGATGGACAGATATATGATGGAGACATCCATATATACAGCATGTTTTTTCCGAAACCCAAATTCATTCATTTGTCATTTGAGTGTCAAGTGCAAGCATGTATTTGTAAACCTTTAGTGTGTTGGGAAGTTTGGTAGCCAGTAAAGCATGAGTGTGGAGCAAGCCGATTAAATAAAATCGAAATTAGTGTGGCAGTCTTGGCAGACAAAAAAATAACGAGAAAAAAAACAGGTGATTATGAACTGTGGGTGTCTGGGTGTTCTGAATGCCCGGGTGGCTTAAGCCCTGGTGTTTTATGTCTGCTTGGGTTCTGGCAGATAGCCCAAGGAGGAAGAGAAGTTGGGGCAAGGTTTCGTGCAGTGGTGGCAACTGTTGCACAGCGGTTAGCACTGCTGTCTGACACCCCTAAGGCCTGGGTTTGAGTGCGCCATGGCTCAAGTGAGTCACAGCAATGCCAGCAGGCAGAGTCTGAACGAACAGCTGCACTGGGTTTTTGGTGATGCCCTGGATATCGTCTGCAGAAAAAAAAGGATCTGGTCTCCAATGCAATGTTCTCCGCAAAGCCTTGATGTTTTTTTTTATTTCATGTAATTAAGCAGAGTTATGAAGAGCGTGCAGGAGGCCTGGATTTCTTGGCTACAGAGAGGAGTAACATGACGGGGCATGAGCACCATAGCTCCAATATGGCTGAGTCAGCTCACCGATAGCAGAAAGCATATGCCCTAGCATATAGTGTTCTGTCGCCTTATTCAATGTCATTATTAGTTGAAAACATATATTGAAAGGATTTATTCATTATATGCCCTTATTTGCACCTGATTTAAATGAGCTTCAGGGAAAAATGGAGGAACACACATGAATCCTTTTCTTATGTGTTGGCTGGTGGCCTCAGGATATGTTGAATGACATGCAATTTGATGGCACTGATTTTTAATAAACCCTGAGAGAAGGCTGAGTCAATTTAAATTTGTGAAGAATTTAACTTTCATCCCTTTAGCCGACGCGCAGGCCTGAGCAGTTCAGCAGTTAGAGGCTCAGACCAGGAAGGCTGCCAGTTTCAGTCCCGGAAGGACTCTAACACCCTTGAGCAAGATACTTAACATGAGCTGTTCCTGCAAAATTCTCAGCTGTGCAAATGGACAAACTGTGACCTTAGGAGCAAAAGAAAAATACATCTGCTTATGCTTCAAAGAATCTAAATATAATCCTCTGTGGAGTGGGGATACGTGGCGCGGCAGGATCTCCCCCTGGTGTGGAGTCACACTGTTTGGTTAATGTCTGAGGGATGTGACCCTTGGATGCGAAATGGTGAGCGAGTAGAAGATGATTGTTATCTGCGGTCTGGGGCCGTGCCTGCACAGTGGGACCAGCGGCATCTCTACCTCTAGGCTGTGGACATTCAAAGGGCAGGCTGAGCTCTGGGGAGTGTTGTTCTTGTTCTAGAGGGGTGGGCAGACCAATTGTGGAATGCCAGAAATTTGGGAAAAAAGAGCACAGAACACTCTTCCCCCCAAAATCCACCACCTCACTGTCTTCTCAGAATCCACCCAGCTGACCCCATTTCAACTCTGCCCGGCCAGCAGCCCTTACTGATAACTCTTGTTCTTCAGGGTTGGTGAGCAATCACTATAGGGATGAAGTTGTATATCCCATTTAAAAGCCAGGCCCTGGCTGCTAATCTACTTTCTGCTGGCTCACACTGCCCAAAGTCAGCTAAATGATGATGTGTGGGGAAGGGAAAAAAATGGAACTGGCAATGTTTTTTTAAAGCATGAGTTTAGTACTTGCCGGAGGTCAGATGAAGGATTAAGCAATATGAAGATTAACTGATTCTTAACAAGCTTTCATATATGTATAGTTTATGTATATGAAATATATATATATATATATATATATATAAATTATATATTCATATATATTATTTATTTCATATATTTTTTTTACTTTATACGCGCACACACATACATACCTTCCCTCCATTTGCGACCCTCTTCTGTTATTGTAATTGCTGTTGCAGATCCTTTTAAAAATTGATCTTTTGGTTTTGGGCTTAATGCATTTCTTAATGACTTGGGTATGGGCACAAGTTAGAATGATCATCGGAATGATTTGCCTGAGTAGTCCTCAGTCAAACCAAGTTACCCAATGGCTGTCCAGGACAGGGGACGCAGAAACACTAAGTGTCTTTGTCTTGTGGTGCTTTAGAATTCCCACAGAATTAAGCATAGTGACCTATGACAGACATCAGTGAAAGCAGGGGACAAAAAGAACTTGTTCCCTAAGCAATTACATTGAAAAGGCACCTTTACTCACCAGCATGTTCTCATGTCAAGTCGACCCTAGCAAAGACGATAGATAATACTCTGAATTTTGCTGCTCAACAAACCATCAAACAGGCCCAAGTCTCGCTGGCAGACACACCATTATCTGCTACTGAAGATCCACTTTGCATCACAGGAGGTGCACCAGGCTGGGTGACCTACATCCCCCCCAACCCCACCCCACCTACCCCTACCTCATCCTGCTCTCTGCTGTTATGCTGCTGGAAGGCAGAGGTGTGAACCATCCTTGTGTAGGAACAGCTACATTCAGCTGTAGGTTTCATCTCATAGTGCTGTCTCCCATTGGCACAAACTGTCACTGTTGTCTGGATCAACTGACAATCACGGTCTCCAAAGCACAAAAGAGCAGTGTTCATAACGCATTTGCGGTATGAATCTTTTTTTCAGAATGGGGTGTTTTGGGGTTGCAGGAGCCAGCGAGAGGAGTCAGCGAGACGATCCCTGTGGCTCACCAAGGTCGTGGCCAGATGCATCGTGGATTTGGCAGCTCCGAGCTCCATGGCTGGGGGTCGGCGGACTGCTGTGCCCACATGTTCTACTATCCCGACTCCCCTGGCCCTGCTCTGGGAGAAGTCTGGATGTAACCTACGTTGCTGGAGGCCACGCATTCCCAGAGAGAAATCCAAATGATCCGTGCTGTGGACAGATGGCTTTGTATGGCCATGTAATTACACACATTCCTTCCCAGGGAGCAATCTGCAGTGTTGCAATGAACATTTCATATCATGGATTTTTAATAAGATTACCAGATGCGGTTTAACATAAAATTTGAGCAAAAGGTATAATTATTACATATGGTTCAGTAAACAAGATTCCTGTTCCTCTGCAGAGCAGAGCACATATGGACCAAAGCTGTGTGTGTTGGAGGCTAGGGTCTCTCTAATGCACTGTTTCAGCTATCTGGATTGAGTTTATAATATTTACCTGATTGTAAATGTATGTTCATAATTCATATTAGAGATTTTTTTGTATCTACTACAGTCTATAGGTGCCTACTTTTGGATGATTATTAAAGAAAACATGATTGGCTGGTGTTCGGCTGTTCTCCTGGCATCAGGAAGTTGAAACTTTGGGTCTGCAGTCTAGTTCTGCAAGGGTCCTACCAATCAGCTGCCTAGCTCAGAGCAGAGATAGGAACTGGTATTTTTGTTTCTCAGCTTCCTGTTTGCAAAGAGTCCCAGTCCAGTTCAGAGAACCCACAGCTACTTCTACATGTAGAGCATGGCTCCAGCACATCCCATACAGAGCAGCCATTCCTTAAAGAGAGACTGCTTCAGGTCTGTCGTAAAATGCAGGATAAATAGGCATTACGTTCCTGAACAAAAGCTATGAAGTCCTTCTTTCATGATTCCTCCAGAATAGGGTTAATTAATAACTTATTAGCCAGTCAAATGGTTTTTGGCTAAACTGGTCCAGTAACATTTTACAAAATCATACCATGCAGCTCTGTGGTGAGATGTAAAATTAAGGCTCAAGCAGACACTGCAGTGTCAGTAGGCTGCTCTTTTGGGAAATGCAGGTGTGATACTTCTTCGTAAATGTGCATCTTGTCAGCCTAGATAATTCTGGTCCGCAGACTGGCAAGTGGATTGCAATTTACAAAGTGTCATTTTCAGTGTTCAGATATGCTAGTCTGGATTTCACTGTATGCTGGTAAAAAAAAAAGTCTTGATAGAGACTTTATCAATTATCTAAGCATTCATCGGTGTAGTAGTGAAGAAGCCATGTTACATGGATGTTTGGTCCTAGGCAGGGTATGTATAGCGAGAAGTGGAGGGAACCAAGTACAGAGCCTTGGAGGACACCACTTGTTACCTGATGTGCTGTGGACGCCTCTGTACTCCAAGACACTACATTGAATTATTTGTCTGATAGGCATGAGTCAAATCATCTCAGAGCAGTTCCCATGAGAGAGGGATTTGACGCTTCACTGTGTCAGAGGCTGCAGAGGGGTCTTGCAGGATCAGAACAGTTGACTGAAATGTGGCTCTTGTGGCTCTGAAGTCATCGACAAAAGCCTGGGGGCAGTCTCAGGGCCCAACTCTGGAGGGGGAGAAGGAGTAGGAGGGTTGAGAAGTGTGTTGAGAAGTGAAGAATAATTTGCATGTCTTACGTGGTGGCAATCTTATCGTAGTAGTAGGTGGTTTTTGTGGCAGTGACGGATGTGGAAAAAGATGACAGAACTGATTGGTACTCAGCCAAATCCATGGGATGTGTTCTTCTCTGCCAGGGGACTGAGAATTTCAGGGCATGGGATGACGACAGGGCATCAAGTGAAGATAATGCCTCAGGAGAGGGAGGAGGCAGAGACACAGGTGGGAGGGAGAGTGAAAGTTATGATGGGAGGAGGGTCATAGAGGGGAAGCAGGAGGAGGTATAGGGAGTGGACTGAGCTAAAAAGTGTTTGGAGGCATGTGAACGGAAGGCAAGCAGGTTATCAGAAATAGATACCTGTCAGGATAAGGTCCAGTTTATGTCCAACCTTTAGAGAAGGACGGAGTACAGAACTGGGTCAGGCCAAATGAGATCAGGAGGGTGAGGCAGTCGGCAGCCCGTGGTGTATAGACATGCCAGGTTGTCTCAGACATTCCAGGGTATGCACACGGCGTCTGACTGCGACTTCGGTGAGCCACAGGGATCGGTCTCCCCTGCTGAGTTAGCTATGTCTTGCAACCCCAAAACACCCTATCCTGAAAAAAGATTCTTACAGCAAAGGAAAACAGTTAAGTTTATCTCAGTTTAAAAAATACAGGCCGGTACACTGTGGAATTATGCAACTTTTTTTTCACATTTTGTGTTATGTAATTAGGTGACTATTATTATTGCACGTTTTCTGAAAGTCCATGTTTATTTTTCTAGTAAGTTTACATGTGCCACCTCCATAGATCTCCATGGAAAATGGTGTGGGCTTCCCTGTCTGCGTTCCAGCTTTTCTGGTTGACTCGTAATGCTTAGCTTTGGGAGGGAATCCTGCTGGCATATACTTCAACCAGGGAATGGAGCCTCCATGTTCAGGTGTGTTTGTCTGTCTTTGCCTGAGAATATGTGATTACATTGGTGCATGGTTAATGGTCACTGTGACATATGTGCATGTGTCTGCACATAAACAGAACGCATGCATTTGAAGGCTTGCGAAGACAGAATTCTTACTTTTGTCAGTGGGTGTGATCAGGGTTTAAAACAGAATAAGAGAGTAGGGGTGGCCTGTAAGGTGGGGGTGGGGGAGGGGGGGGGGGGGGGGGGGGGCG
>JAODKL010000009.1:10436523-10451503 GCA_026780765.1 Petrocephalus schoutedeni
GGGGGGGGAAGCACATGTACATTACTTGATTACTTATCATGTATAATCACAATTTTAAAGATGCATAATGTTCATGTTGTTTGATCACTTTAAAGCATAATAAAATAAAAGACCAAATAGACCAAAATGTAATTTTTACATTCTTTGTACATTTTTGCTCATTACTGGTAGCAGAGTTTCACTAGTAAGTGAAGTTTTGGCAGCAATATGGTAAGCGAAGAAAGTCAAAATACAAAAACATGGGACATAAATCAAGGTATTATTACCTAATCAGAACTACTAATGAAAATTATCATTAAAGCGGATGAAAAAAACAAAAATGGCCTTTCATTAAACTGTCCACTTTGACAATATTGAACGAAATTTTGGGACATTAAGAAACAAAGAGGTTAAAGTTAAAGGAGGCGGGGCTGGGCTCCACTGGTCACCATCTAAAAGCCTGGGTGTGGTGTGTTTTTTTGTTTATGTCTGTGTCCACCTGTGCATGTGTATACACTCGTGCTTGAGTTAATGCACAAGTACGTTTATTTGTGTTGAGGCATATTGCATGGCCGTAATCACAATACGTGGGAAATGAGTAACATTATAATGGCCTGTAAAAGGCCGTTATTAGGGAGCCCACCCATCAAAAAACCAGGAGCTAGTGCATATAGACAAGGATCTGAAGAAAACACGGAAAAAAAAATGTTTAAAATGCCCCATTCCCGCAGCTGCCAAAATTTATCTTGGATTGAACATCCTTGTACAACTGATTCCTACTACAGTCCAGCTGTCCCTTAATAAAACATGAGTTAATTAGAGCCAGCTGTGAATAACTACTATTGAGATGTCAAAGTTTTTGTCCAGTTCAGTGCTCTGAATCCGCTGGGCTTATATATATATATGTGTGTGTATGTGTTGCTGCCTGCGCTGCTATGTAACGGGGCACTGGGACAAACCCAGGCATGGGAATGGCCTTTGGAAAAAGAAATTCACTTACATGCTGATAGGGCAGCCAGGAAGATTTGGTGGTTTACTGTGTCGCTGGCTGTAGAGGGGTTTAGCATAATCAGGACAGATGACTGAAATGTAGATTAATAATGTCACGCGGAACAGAGAGTACCCTGCTTAAAATGTATCCTGAGGTGAAGCTGCAATAAGAGGCAATTAGGGTGTGCGCTCTGCAAGTCAGTCCAAGGCGAGAAGAAAAGCATGCAGGCAGTCTCGTTTGAGTATGGGGGTTGCTGCTGAGCCCTGCTTCGGTGAAGCTCTTCAGCTGAGCCTCCACGGATATTTGGACACGCGCTGGAACTGCCCGACAACAGTGGCATTGTTCCGGCACTGTTTACCGAGGGCGTGCAGGCGAGGGAATGCCGGGCATGGTCAGCGGCCTCTGACAATAGAAAATGTGGTGGAACACTCTGTCTCTGAGAACTGGAACAGATTAAAGAGATAAACCTATTTAGGATTTTGGCTTTCATGCATCAACTATATTCCTCTGGGGAAAAGGCCAACGTGGTTTTAAAATAGAATTTATCTGTGAAATAGATGCTCCTTATCAGCCCGTGCAAGTTCTCACTTGATGGAGTGGGTTGTTTACGAGAAAGGTGGTTGTTTAAAGATTCCGGAAATAAGACATTGACTGGTTTGGATGTTACAGGAGACCGCGGTGCTTAAAGTGAATTTATGAAAGGAAACCCATTCAAAATGGCCCTTAAGGTTTATAAAACCACAGGTTGTAAATATCACTTTTTTCAGGGTACATGTCCTTCTTATGACAAACTGAATGCTACAGTTGATATGTTGCTCTCCTCTCCCTTATGCAGATTTAAGAAGAAAAAGCCCACTGGTCTGTTCCAAGCAAATATTCAGCATAAAAAAATCTAAATCCTACAGCCAGCTGCCAGTACCTGGTATTAGTTACCTGATGTTGTGCATATGAGGGTGTAATTAAGACAGGCTTTTTATGATAGAGTATTGCCCTTTATATATGTTTTAGAATGTCAAAAAAGGTAAATAGAAGAGAATTTGTTAAATAGCAGTTTGATTCTGTTAGGCTGTAACTGTGTGGTCTGGGTATTGTAATCCAGAGCTGTGTGCTAGTCAAGCCTTTGAGTTAATGTTCCTTGGCAAAAACTCTAAAAGAAAAACTTATGACTGCAAAAACAGAGAAAAAGGTCATTTATATGGCACCAGTCTTTGTAGCCATGAAGCCTCACAGTGATGCATTTTTTTTAAACATCAGATAAGAATATTACAATAACTGAAGCGTATTTGGGGGAAAATTAAGTTTGGCTATAATTTATTCTCACTTACACATCATACAGATAAAGCCACTGGTCAGGGAAGCATTTGGAGCTGAAAGTGAAAATTTAACACCATATGAAACGTATCAGACTTACTGACTGTGGATGATCTCTGTTATAATCACCACTCATCCATTCTCTCGCAACTATTGGCAGGAATGCTCTCAAACCCAGAATGACATGCTAACCACCGCCATAACTGCCTGATGGCGACATGAGTGGCTTTCCCGCCACTACCTTTTTCCCAGAATCCACTTGTGATTTTCCCATTGTCAAGCTATAATACTTGAATTTCATTTGACATCCATCTTTCTTCTAACTGCTCATCCTGGTCAGGCTTACAGAGGAGTAGACAGCAAGGGACACAAGGAGAAGATACCAAGATGCAGGGCACCGGGGCACTGGACCCGAGGGAATGTGCCCCCCCCCCCCCACATACACTATAGGTAATTTAGAAACACCATTTAGTCTAACTGATTATCTTTTGGTATCCTGCGATCGGTTGGTGCCCCATCCTGGGTTATTCCCTGCCTTGTGCCCGTGGCTTCTGGGATAAGCTCCTCATCCTCGCAACCCTGGATAGGACAAGTGGGTGCAAAGAAATGGATACATGGATGGATGGATGGATGGATGGATGGATGATTGTCAGTGAACTGCAGATGGAAACCCACATAACATGGGCAGGACTTAGACTCCACAAACACTGTGTGAAATATGGTGGTGTGAGACAACAGCATACCACAATGTCACCATGCTTGTATGTTTATAAGTGCAAGGTATGGATGTTTTTTGGGTGGCTGGGCAAGAGTCTTACCATAAGGATTATGAGATCCAGAAGTGAGAAGATATTTTACAGGTTAAAAATTGAAACTGCACTTGATTCAGTTACTGCACATTCTTTCCCTATATACTGTCCTAGAAATTTATGCTGGAATTAATATTGAAAAAGAAATGAATTTGGAAAAGGTTTAAATGTTTTGCTCACATATGTCGCCGTTTTGAATATTGACGTGCCTTTTGGTCCACATGGGTCCTGGTATGGAACATGTCAAAGATTAAACGACTTTTCTTCATTGTTCTCTAAACAGACCTTTCACCACATCACCAAAGATTTGCATTTTGTGGCTGTGATCTGTCATTTGCTAATTTGGATGAGAAGACCCAGGTTCCTTCTCAGAAAGTTGGATGCCCATTAAAATATCCAGACTAAACCATCCATTGCAAAAAAATAGGCAAGAACTATTCTCTTAAACTGACAGTAAACGCATACTCATAAGCCCCCAGGCCCCCAAGCCTCCAAGTGCGCCTTCCAGCCGTCAGGCTATCCAGTGTAACAGGACACAAGCCGGCAGTTTTTAATTGCATGTCACTTTAAAGTTCATTATGTAAAGTAAATAAGTGCAGAATTGGCTGATTTTGCAGAAGGGCACTCAGAGGTTAGGGCTATGGCTGGTTAACCTGTCAAAGGGGAAGATGTGACAGGGAAAATTATAAAAGCCAGGCCACCTGTATCTCTAGGGTACCATGTACTTTAAATACAACAAAAACAGAATGGTGACCTATTCTGAATAGCACCAGGCTAAACTTAGGGAATGCATTCTAGGAAATTGTTGTTTAAAAAAGCTGCTGTTAGCGATTTATGTCAGCCCTTTTGTCAGGGCTGCTTTAGCAGGGAAAGGTTTACTTAGCACTGACCATCCAAGCTGCAACATTACCCTGCGGGCTCCGCGGAAGGTAGCTGAAATCTTTCCCTGCTTTTCCTAAAAATAAAGAGGACAACTTAGGCTTCCCAGAACACTATGTTCTCAGAATCTGTGTCAAATGTTCTCTGTGAAGTAAATAGTGGAGACTTGTTTGTGTGTTGCACCTAAGGGGCTGCAGCACGCATACACACACACAAGCAGGCTTCCTCACTGAGGGCATGCACACAGATCTGGACCCTGATATAAATGAATACATCCATCTCCATCGTAAGCACACCTTAACTGCCAAAATATGCAAGCCAGCACACAAATACACAGACACACAACACAAACTTGCAAACATGTGCATGTGCGCACACCACGCTCAGAGACACACATGACCAAGCACAAACACAGAGAGAAGGAACACAGCTTCTGAATGCAAAATCTTGCACAGGCAGTGTCACCTGCCAAGGAACGGAATCTGAACTGAATGTTCTCCAGAAGACCGGCTTTCGCTGGGGTGGGCGGAACTTTGCCACCCACCCACTCACACGCTCAGCGCCTTCAATTATGTCAAACGCCTGCTCGCCTTCAAAGAGCTGAGGTGGATGCATATGCACCTAATCAGTCTTCTAAATGTACATTTCTAGGGTCTGCAAGACTAATCTGCAATGTCTTTGATATGAATGCATATAACAATGATTTGAATGCATATACAGTAACAGTATATGTTTTGATCAAATTGCTCCAAGAACCATTGTTCATACCATATTTACTTCTCATATCTGAAATTCAACTAAAATGCCAGAGTCCAAAGACCTTGCTGACTGTGCTTGGTCTTACTAAAAAGATTGGGTGCACTTATGACATGATTTGACCAATCGGAATTGAGAAAACAGAAATCAACTGTATTCGAATACCTTTTTCAAAACAGAATGAAAAAAAAAAAGATAATATAATAAAATGTGTTACAACCACCTTTTGTATTCAAAATCATTAATTCAAATTCAGCAAGGGGTCAAATTTCACAACCTTGTGATAATTACAGTTACAGAAGCTTTAGATGACAACAACAACAAAGCTGTATCGGCAAGGTCAATGAAACTTGTACAACCATAGCTGACCACCGATTAACCAAGAGGTAACAGTAGCAGGACCATGACTGAAGCTGAATCTTAAGAGGTCCAACTGTCTGAAATCACAGTAGTAGATTGCTGTAGTCATAACCGAGACACTACAATGACACCTCACCTCCTTGTAAATGTGGAGGGTATTTGGGTGTGAACTTAAGCACTCAGTGCCCACAGTTGAAAGAAAGGAGTTTCACAGCGGGTATAGCAGTGCATTCACTGCTGAGCGCGAGATGGCCATCATCCCAAGAACTGGAGCCAAAAACCACATCAGGCCCAGGGATGTCGAGGGATATGAAGGCTTTCCAGGGGTCCAAAGTACAGACAGTACTTCCTTCGTGACATTTTAAAAACTGTAGCAGAACAAATGCGTTCAGTCCACATGAACAAAATATATATACTGGGTCAGATATAGTATGTAAGGAGCAATAAGTTGCTTTATATAATAAAAGGAGTGTTTCTTTATAAAACAACAGGAGATTCACACACACGCTTGATGTACTGCATATCCTAGTACTGTAAGACTCGCCAGGATGGGAACACAGACTTTATTTGGGCACTGGAGTGGAGATGGGTTTAGCAAAAATAGTAGGGAGGAAGGAAAACATTTAACAGCAATTTTGAAGTTGTACACAAGAAAAGCAAAATTGGCATCTGGTGCTGGGCTGCAGCAGGGAGGAGGGATGGTCATGGTCTGGGCTCATTTTGGAAGTTTGAGAAGAAAAACAGAACTGAAATCTGTTACTGGTAATAAGAAACAGGTGTAGTGCTTAACACCTGACTTACAATCCTACTCGACTTGTCACCACTGATCAGTGTCTTAAGAAGTCACTATGTTAGCATGAAAAGACATAATAGCTACCCTACTCTCGGGTTTGTTACCCCCAAAATGGAGAGAAAGGCCACATCGCATAGACTACACACAATTCTGAGACAACTATGACTTGATTCTATTGCACTCCCTGTGTATCTTTTCAGTGGAAAAAAGCATCAGCTAAAATAATAAATGTAACTGTAAGAAAGGATTCTAAAGCAGAGAGTGACATGGAATGAACCCGCTCTGTATTCATAAAGATGGAGAGCTGCTTGTGGAGAGTTGCAGGCCAAGGTGAAACCATTAATATGTTGTAACTTTGGAGCACAGGGCTGTACCTGGAACACTAGTGTCAGGAGGTACAAATCATTACATTTCGAGTTTTGGTGCTGAACTACCTTTATTACCTTACTGGCCATGATTCATTGCAACTGTGAATTCCAGAGGTGTAAAGTTCAGGTCCAGAAAGTACAAATGCAGACCAAGATTTTGTTCAAACCAACCAGCTGAATATCAAGTCACAGTTGCAGAGTACTCAACTGGTTGGTTAAAACAAAACCTTGTAATCTGAACTTTTCACCTTTGGTCAAATCTGACTTCAAAATCTCCACATTTTTGATAGAGTTAATATTTCTCAAAAACTCTGTTGCAAAAAAATATTTTATGATTGCTTTCACAGAAGCCTCCAAATGTCAGTTCTATTTAGAAGATTTTATTTAACAGATGCAAATATCTGTTGTAGATTATAAAAACAGTCATGTGAGTTTCGTCGAGTTAATGTCACCGTCAATCTAAGCACAGTAGGATTCTGAGCTAAGGTTCCCCTCCAAGTGCTGATTTATACTTAGATGTACAAATAGAACTTACAAAATTATTCAACAAGAATTTTATAGATATGATAGTAATGAAAATGTTTGGCATGAAGAACTGAAACGGGAATTTCTAAGGACCTGGAACATTTTTGTCAGGGTCAGCACCCGTTTGACCCTGCCCCTTTGCGTTCGTGCTTTCTTCTGGCCAGCAGGTGTTTCTGCCCATCCTGCCCTCTTCACTTTCTGCCATTCAGCCGCACTGTGTCTTCTCTGTTCCCTGCACTACTACATAGCTCAGTGGGTTGAGCATGTGGCACAGAGAGTGGAGAACCCTCCTTCTGTTGAGGGCAATGTTTTATCTGTCATCTCTGCTTCCCTGTTTTAGGTTGGCCTCTTTGTGTCGTGTTTTAGTTTGGGTCTACTTGTAGTTTTGTCCTTGTTGCATATTCTAGTGTAGTATTCCTGGTTTGTATCTTGTTAATTCCTTAGTCCTGTTTATTATTAGTTACTGTTTCCCAGTGCTTGTGTTTAAATGTTCTGTTACTCGTTGCCCTGTCCTGATTGGTTGATTGTCTTATGTTCTGCACCTGTCCCTCCTCGTTAGTTCCAGTCATCGGTATATTTTAGTGCTTGTCTTTGGTTTGTTCCTTTGTGTATTTGGTACCCTTGCTGTGTGTGTGTGTGCGCGCGTGTTACCCTGCTTGGTTTCCCTAGTCCTGCTCCCTAGTTGTGTTTAGTCTTGGTTCCTTGAGTGTCACGGTTTGACCGCGATCGACGACCCATGATGCAGGCGGTTCTCAAACAGACGTTTATTTTCACGAGGAAACAGGATTCCAAAACAGGAACAGCTAACGGAGACCGTGAACCGATGTACGGTGAAAAGCATCACTAGTACACAGAACAACCGACCTTCGCCAACGACCCAGTGGCGGCAATCCCGAGATCGTCATTCGCTCCACGGCGCTCATGGAGGAGGCGCTCCCGATCCTCGATCCGGCCGTGTTTGCGCCGGACACCGCTTCCGCATCCGCCCCCGTACCCCTGTTAGCAGCGGACTTTTTTATGCTGCAGGACTTGTGGTGGCAGTTGGCGGTGGACCCGGCATTGCGGGAGGATCCCGAAGCCTCCCGGCTCCTCGACTCCCTACAACAGGGGCTGGCTGCCATCACCCCGATCTCCATGCCCATGGAGCTGGAGAGAGTAATGGGCATGATGGGTGACTTGCTGCGGTGTAAAGAGAGTATTTCCCGCACCGACGCAGCAAGCCCGCCTCGCCAGGGGGAGGAAGCCACAGCGCGTCCGCCTCGCCGGGCTGAAGACGCCGTGACGCGTCCGCCTGCGCCCGAGCACGCAGCCCCGTCTGCGTCAAAGCCCGCAGCTGGCCATGTTTAGTCCTGAGTTGTCGGTTGTTGTATGTACTTGTGATGCTTTTCACCGTACATCGGTTCACGGTCTCCGTTTGATGTTCCTGTTTTGGAAATCCTGTGTTTCTCGTGGAATAAACTCCTTGTTTTGAGAACCGCCTGCATCATGGGTCGTCGATCGCGGTCTCACCGTGACAGAGTTTGTTAATCAGTGTTTTTCTTCTGGTCTTGGTCCCTCCTGGTCCTCTTACTTTGTGGTTCTGCCCTTATTTTCAGTTTTCACAATAAACCCCCTTTTGTCTGAGCCCTAAGTGCATTGCTCTTTTTCCCGCCTGCACCATGCCACGCCTCGAGCATGACTATTTCTCAGTTTTTTTCCCCCCACCACATAAACTAATTTCTTACACAATGCTATTCATGTTCCAATGTATTTAAAGCAACCATCAAAACTCAAGTTATGCCAAGAGTGAAATATCAAAAAGTACAAGACTGCCATAAGAAAGCATATGACATGTAAACATTTAATGCCTTTTAATGTCATAGCCCTTAATGCCTGAGCATTTCCAATACAAGATAATATACAGTAGAAACTGTGCACAGAAATTAAAAACTGCTACATATTCTGGTAACACTTTCTATGAAGCCCATATTCATAAAGCCTAATAACTGTTCTTATAATTCACTGTGCCACGTTCGTAGAGTGTTATAAACATGGCTATAACTAGTTATAAAAAAAATATAACAAATTGTAGTCACATGTATTATGCATTATGAATACTCTATGAAGCTCTCGTCTATAATGCTCTATAGCTACCTTTATAAAGCAGTACAAAGTATCCTTAATGCTTATACCAGCCATTACAATTCATTATGAAGGTATCAATAGTGCATTATAGATGTGAGCTTCATAATGCATAATGTGCATGGCTGTAATGTGTTATGCATTTTGATAAATACGCTTTTATCACCATGTTTATGATGCTTTATGAATGCATTATTTGTTATGAATGTTTTTATAAATTACTACAAACATGGCCTTAAGTAAAGTGTTACCCATATTACTATAGCAAAGACCCTGTTATTTTCCACTAGTTAGATTAGATAGATAAAGCTGCAATATTTTTCATCAAAATAAAATGTATTTGTACATGTTGCACCTATGATATTTGCATGCACCCATATATTCGTCTTTCCACCGGCCACTGCTTATGCACTGTAGGGCCGCAGTGAAGGAAGCACAGTGCACAAGGAAAGGGAAAAGCCTGCACTGGATGTTAGTATATGATACTCAGTTATGCAGTATTGAAACATAAATCAGAAATGCAGCATTTCCAACACACAGCACTTCTGTCTCTACTCTCCCGCTCTCCTCTAAAAAGCGTACCAGCCAGCATCTATTTGTTCATTTTGGTTAGCCCACATATTGTCATAAATATGTCATGCAGAATATAATGCTGCCCAGTACAATGTGTGCAGAATCTTCTATAATTCTTGTGAGTTTTCATAACTTCCAGCAGGTCCTTGTGATCATGTGGATGGTGGTCACACACCATCCAGCACCAGTTCTCTCTTCATTTACAACAGATGGGTGGCATCCTACGTATTGCCAGGTCATTGTAGAAAGAAAAAATGTGAATATGTGTTTTGCTGTTATGTTTCTTCTAGATAAAAACAAACTCACTACAATTCAAAACGGCACTTATTAGGTTTACTGTTTTGGACATTTCCGAAATATATTTTAATGGAAAATAATTGTTGAAAATTTCTTAGAAGGCTGAGTTGGATCTAAGAAATAGATCTCTGCAGGGTCATATTAAGGTACCACTTTAAGCATACTGCAGGGCAACCTGAAAATACACCCACCCATGTTCTGAATGCTTATCCAGGGATGGGTTTAATCAGATATCTGGAATCTAATTGATTTCTCATCCAGCCCACTAATATTTTATTTTTGAATCTAAATGTTGTTTGTCTCTCCCACAGCAATTTTACCAGAAATATTTCAGACAATTTGCTTTGTTATTGAGTTATTAATTAGATGTTGCATGTATCCCTATAGAAACAAGCCTCAGGCTTAGGTGTTTTTGACTGAAAAGCTCAATATTTACACCAGTATCTATTAATTCCAAAAGTCTATCAGTCTGATTACCCAGATATCACTGTCATGGTTTACTAGTATGAGTGTCTGAGACCGCAGGTCAACAGTTTGCACACGCCCACTGTGCTTTCACAAACCAATCAGTGCAGACCTAATTTGCATGTTGCAATCCTGAAATCATCAATCTATCTTGCAATCTATCTTTCAATTTATCCTTCAATAAATCTTACAATATATTATTCATAAAATGTGTCAATAAATCATGAAATATAAATTGAAATAAGTTTTGCAATAATGAATTGAATGATTTATCGGCATATTTAATTATTGATGTATTTATAGGACAATAGACACATATAATTAAAGATAGTTTGATACATATAATTAAATATATGTCATATATAATCCCTCATACTTGCAGTCCAGAAACATGCAATTATGTGAACTGGTGAGTCTGCCCACAGTAAATGTTGTCTTGTGATGGACTGGGATCATCCCCTGTCTCATGTACTGTGATTTCTGGATAGATTCTAGGCTTATCATTTTAATCAATACAGACAATCAACACCAATAAAGTAAGCATTTCAGAAGCTGTGTCGTATAATTTAAAAGTAGCAGAGCAATTCCTAAAAATGACATTTATTTTGTAGTCAATATTAGAAAAAAGTGGGAGATATGTTAAAGTAAACATACTATTGTCATTCTAAAGAGGAAATGGAAAATTAATCTGAAATATAGCACTCTGCGCAGCTAGTTTCTGGAAATACATTACTTGCTTGCTTAAGAGATGCTTATCAAATCTGACCAAGAAATGCATTTAGTAGGAGTCACAGAATTTTGCTGCCAGGGATAAAGAGATTTATGAAATGTGTTGCTGTTAATTGAAAAGCCTGGTACAAAACAAGCTTGCACTTTGTATTTTTACAAGAATGCTAAAACACCTGTTTTAGAAGAACAACATTCAATGCTGGAATATCACCTTCTACAGTTTGGACACACCTACAGCTCCGGAAAAAATTAAGAGACCACAGCACAATTTTTTGTTTCATTCATTCCTCAATTTATGGTTATGCATCTGTGTAAAGTGTATGTTTTTTTTTTTTGCAAACTGCAGCCTGGTTCTTCTCTGTTTCTCTTTAACGAAGGGCTTCTTCCTTGCTTCATGGAACTTCAGTCCTGCTTGTCACACCACTTAATGTTGGCCATTCCCTTTGAAGGTCCCTTGATGTCATCCTCCGATTCATGAGGCACTGCTGGACTATTTTAAGGTCATCTCTGGCATTAGAAAGTCGCTTCCCTCCTCTACCTGGCAGGTTCCTGGTCATTGCCAGTTTCTCCTGCTTCACCTTGTTCTTGTGTACTGATCTCTTAGAAACTTTGAGCCTGGAATCAGCCTACCACGCAGTGTAGCCTTTTGCTAGCAGAGCCAGGATTAAACCAGGATTTAACAATGCAGATTTACAAAAAAAAAATATAGAGTGGTCTCTTAATTTTTTCCAGAGCTGTATATACAACTATAGAAAGGTTCTTCTCTACATTTAATAAGATTATATAGACATCAGAACTATAATGATCTGGCATACTGTTTTAATTTCCCATATGGTACAAATGTTTCATATACCACCATACCACAGGATAGCTGAAAAACCAGCTGCTTCGAAAGGCAGAAAATTATATAATACTGTTTGCTGGTAGATGCATTATTATCGCTGTGTAGAGTGTATTGAGAACTTTATATAACTTTATAAGCCAATAATTCTTCATATAAAAAAATACTGTGATGGGCTGATGAGCCAGGTTATGAAGTTAGCAAGCTGAGTCTCCTCGCGGTTTTAACCTGAAAGTGGCCTGTCGCACCCGTACCATTCACACACAACACATGCACAGTGCCTCCTGACGCACACGGTGGGCACCAACACACAGTATGTACAGCAGTAAACATTTAAAACTGCACATGGCATTGCCTACAACACAATTTTAATTTACAGGGTTGGCATGGATCCAATGTGGCGCATTGCCTGATGGCCACCTCCAGCACTATACAATACTGTGATCGCTAAGGATACAGAATTTTGAAAAATACCCAGGTAAGTTTTTGGTCATACCACCCAGCACAAATGCGGAATTATGCAAGGAAAAAAGTGCTGAACTAAAATAATTAATTTGTTGGGGTGGGACCAGATCTGTAGGTTGCTGGTTCAAATCCCCCGGTCAGCAGAGTGATCACACCATTGGGCCCTCAGCCTCAGTTGCTCCAGGGAGTGGTTCTGATTCTACTTTCACCTCTATGACAGTTCCATGAGGTGGCCTCCAGGGATGCTTTTCCAGCTGTCCTGAAGGAGGTCCCTCATGTGCTGCACTCATTGTCCACTTTTTCTTCACTCCTCCGAAAACATTTCTACTGTGTTTAGGTCAGGTGGCCAGGTCATGTGATGCGACACTCTACCACCCTCCTTTGTAGGTGGCTTGGTGTGTCCAAACTTTTGACTGGAACTCTATGACAGAGGAGGGTGGGGTAGGATCAGTATGGACTATGTCCTTTGAACATTTTAGCAGTATGTTTTCCAGTTATGGAGAAAGAAAATATGCACCAGACGAGTCACCATGAAGCAATACTGCTGATAGATTTGCTTTCAGTGGTGCCTGTTATTCCTGCTTCACAAATACATGATGAATGCAACACATAAAATAATTATTCATTTCATGTGTTCAGACAGCTGGACTTTTATGGCGTGGTATTGTGAGTATCTGGCTCAATGCAAGTTATTCTTCTGGGGCTTGAGCTGGGAATTTTTTTGCCATTTCCTTAACTTTAGGACTTATGCCTTGTTTCAGCAAAGTTAAGAAGGCACTGCATTGAGCATCGGGAGGTTTAAATGGTGTCCACTAAACTGTGATGATTGACAAAATCCCTCTAATCAGACTACCGGGGGTGGAGAAATACACTCATAGGGCTTCACCCCGTAGTACGATTGAGACAAACAAATTCCTTGTTCTCTAGACAAACTGCAAACATGTCAGATTCAAAATATGGCTATTGAGGGCAATGAAACTCTAATGTCAAGGGCCTGAGTGACAAGGGCCCTAAAAATTTGGAACATAATTGCATGAGTCTGGTCTGGGGGCCGAATATTTTCTAGTAGCACCCCAGTGCAGGGTTGACTCAGATTTTCCTGTTCGATTTATCCTGTTAACCATTAATAACGAAAATTCTATTGAAAGTGTGATCACACTGTGGCATTGTCTCACACAGGAATTTACCCATGTGCATCATTCATAGATTAGTAAGTCATAATGTTTTAATAACAAAATATATAGGGAATTTTATGACTCTTCACGAAGAAAATACTCAGGATGTTTAATGAAAAGGATCATGATTGTTATCACTGCATTTTCTAGGTAACATGACCCTAGTTACTGTAAGTGGTTAGAAAAGAGATGGGTCTAATTTATAGAGCAAATGTAGTACTTACATTTGATAAAATACCTCATTTGCTTTCTTTCTGCAACTTACTATTACATATGCTCACTATTACATGTTAGAAATGAGCTTGTTGATCGGATTACTTTATAGATATTATAAAGGAGTTAGCTGGGTTAAAAAGGGAGATTGGATATCGAGGAGATGCTTGTTTTGGACAGCTTTCCCTTTAAGATATTATCTCAGTTTAATTCATTTTTTTTTGCCTTTAATTCACCACATTAATCTAATCACAGGAATCTTGCCAGGTGGTTGCACAACTAACAAATGATTTTTTTTTTCCTCCATAAAAATGGTCAAATATTGCTTAACACTTTTAATAAGACTAATTATCGTCCCAAGATGAGTAAGGAGAGTGCAGTATTCTGGAACACAGCAAGGCCACGCGATTTCTGGTCAGCGTAATGCAAATGTTTATATATAACAGTTAGACTGGTCTCCCACACAGCCTCTGACCTCCCTTTGTCCATTTCCCATGATTTAGCAGCCTCACTCTGGTGTCACAATGTATCATTGCCATCATTTTTTTCACACGCAAGCACACATCTGTTTTGCAGCTGTCTGTCATATTTTAGCAGTATCACTAATAATGGAATGAAGCCAGGTGATGACTACACTTTGTTAAAGCTTTATTAAACTATTATCTTAACACATAAACACATGTAAATAGGCTGAGGAGGCTGAATATATTCTTGCGTCTCATTTACACTAGAAATTCGGTTTATAACCCGTTCTGGTCCCTCTCATTTAAACTTCCACCAGCACCTATACCAGTCTGCATGCTTCTCCACAAAGAAACAGAACTTTTCCTACCAGACTTTAACAGTATAAACTTGAGCTCTTATTTGATTTTAGAATACCCTTGCTTAGGTTAAATGTTTGACTTTTTGTTTCTCAGAATTGCTACAGATGTAGCCTGGATACCGAGGTCTTAACCATACAGTTTAACTGGGACCTCTACGCGCAGATGGATCAGGGCGATCCGTAAGGCTTTGCAAATGTGCTGAATCAGTATCACTCAGACAAAATCTCCGGTGTTAGACCAATTCTCTGTGCTGTATTGTCCAGGATATTTTTAATGTGAGAATCAGTGGAAAAAATGGAAGCATAATTCGCTGACAAAGACTTATTATGCACCATGGAAAATGACCACAAGATGACTAAGTAGAAAATATGGTTCTGTATTAATTCAGTTTGGATGTGTGTGTGGGTCATATATGTATTATATTGTGGGGACCACTGGCGTGCACAGATAGAGACGAGGTGGTGCTGAAGCACTTGCCCTTTTGCCCTCAGTCCAAAAAAGTGCCC
>JAODKL010000009.1:10470128-10484160 GCA_026780765.1 Petrocephalus schoutedeni
CTGGGTTGTTCCCTGCCTCGTGCCCATAGCTTCCGGGATAGGCTCCGGACCCCCCGCGACCCTGAATGGATAAGCGGTTTGGAAAATGGATGGATGGATGGAAGCCATTGCCATTCAAGAACACAGCGGTCTCCTGTATCATCCACTCTGGCTCATTGTTGTTCCGTGCTACATACCCACAGTACCAGAGTTTTTTTGCTTGACTCTGTAACATTAGCAGCTCCTGTGTGGCCTGTCTAACGTGGTGTGGCCCATAAACCACAGCAAAGCTTCACAAGGTCACAGTTTTGACCCTGAGAGACTGGCTTTGTTGATGACAGCCAACCGGGCTGTATCTAATTCAAATTCCCCCCCCCCCCCCCCCCCCCGTGTAACAGCCCTTATGAAACAGCACCTTATCGCAGTGCCAGTATGAACCAAAAGAACACCTGCCCGCTCCTGGAAAACACCCTGCCACGTAAACTCTTGGGATGGGAATTCCGGCCTGCCCGCCTGACTAGTGCTGGTGCCTGAACGACAAATATTCCAGAGAACTGATCCATGTCATGCAGACGGTAACCACAGTGGATAAGCATATTGTTTATGGGGTTACGATTGATAGTGGTTGATTTATTTTTTTTCCTGATTTGCATTACAATGAGTTGCTCATTCGCCACTTTTAAACAGTTGTCTTGTTTACTTTCACCATTTGCTTAATTCGTGGAGTTTGACAGTTAAAGTGTACATTCCCTGGCTCTCTGCTGCCACTGACCACGCCAGCTGGTGTGTCTGACCGCAGCCACAGAAGAGGGTCACCTTGTCCTTGGTAATAAGGCTACACAGTCTGTCTGGCATTAATGTCACACTCTCGTTTTGTGCTGCCATTTCCTCCTTACAATGCCACCCGCGTGTTGAGAGAACAACGGCGTGTGCTAGGGTGTAGGTGGGGGGGGGGGGTTCTTTCAGAACTTAAACTAAGGTAAAAACACACAGCTCCCAGCTAGAGTAGGAATACTCCCAAAGCAACAAGCAGGTATATTATGGCTTCCGGATGTAAAACTGAATTTTTTTTTTTTTTAAGATAGTTTGCAATGTCTGGGCTATTTTGTTACTTTCTTCCTGGTGGAAGCCTGGTTAACCACATGCTTTGAAATTGTCCACAGAACAGGCAAATGTTGCGGCTAAATGAAATGACCCCCCCCCCCCTACTCCTCTCAGCAAGGTATCACATATCTATTGTGGGTGTCAGCCTCTTGCTTGGGTGCTGAGCCAGGCTCGATATATGACAAAAGACATTATCTCACAGTATCCACAGATACGTGTCACTGTGTAGGACTGCATTTTTGCACCAAAGTAGGTTGGTTGGCTATTTGTGATTCCATTGCCTATCTCAGGGAAAGCAAGGACGGAACATACCATAGAGTGTCATCTCTAGGGCCTGACCCCCAGATAAACAGGGGCATGTGATCATCTGTCCAGCAGAAGTGAAAGTTCATGCCCAAGTGACACACGGAAGAGCAGGAGTCTGGGCTACAAGAATGATCCAAGTCACAGGTTGCTTTACATGGCCATAAAGCACAGCGGGAGAGCGGAGTTGTGTCCCGGGCTGTGACTGCACACCCGGCGGCCGGGTGAGTTCACTGACCGACCGGTGAGGTTGCGAGGGAGTGGCCGCTGACACTCCGGACTCATGTGACCCAGCAGTGATAGCTACATCAAGCTTCTCCCTAGATCAGCATCCCAAAGGGTCCATGCTCTCCTGTATTACCCAGAATGCACCACACTCTGGTCCGGCTTGCATTGACCCGTACCACCCATGCACCGCCGCCTACTTTGTGCCTGTTTCCACTTCTAGCTCACAATGAGATTCAGAGCTGTTGCTCTGGAAAACTCATGGACCTCTTGCCAAAAGATGCTCCTGTTTTGCATTCGTCCGTGGTAAGATTTAAATAAGAAAGGTGGAATCGGTTATACTATTAGCAAGGAGCTTTGAATCCATTCCAGCTAACAGCAAACCCCATGCTGATAGCAGATTTTTCACGCCCCTTGTGCAAAGCAAAGCGTTTCGCTTCTGCCAAATGGGACACCTGCCTAAGGAGTCCAGAATGTGCATGTTTCTCTGAAGGCTCGCAGTCGATTATGCACAGAGCGGGACTGCTGGCTCCCGCCAGAGCCGGCCAGAAAAGACCTGTTTCGCCAGGGCTGGGGGGCACTTCCAGGCAGGCTTAAGCGGTCGGGGGAGAAACAGGGGGTCCGTTGGCAAGCGGACCAGGCAGCAGCTGCTGCCCCTACCCGGTTTTTATTCTACAAGTGGCCTCACGAGAAGCTGCTCAGCCCCGCCGGGATCTCTCCTCGTGGCCCAATCCCGCCACGCTCACCGACAGCCGCAGCAGAGATCTGGCCCGAAAGTCACCCCCAGTCTGCACCCTGACAACTTAGAGCATTTACTCAGAACAGCAGCAGGTCTCTTTATACATGCGGGCCCTTCCCTCGGGGGGGTGGGGGGGGATCGATGTGAGTGTACGCACTGCCCCATTTTCTTTCAGCGCGTTGTGCTGCAGAGGATGGAGGCGAGGGCAATCAAAGGAACGTGCATAAAGACAGCACGCTCCCTGGGAGACAAGAAGAAGAGAAAGGGAGCCTTGAAGAGTAGTAAAACTCTTTTGGCACTGATTAGATCTCCTTTGGAGTAGTCCCACCCCTCTTCTGCAGTGTGCTATATATACACACAGTTTTCAGGACTCATTCATCAGCCTGCACTCTGCTTGCGCCCCTGTGTGTATGCATGCACGTGTGAGTCTTTAGGGGGGTACATGGTCTTTTCTTTGTGAGACACATCCCCTACTCTGTCAGAAAGCGCGAGAGAGTGAGTGAGAGCGAGAGAGAGTGAGAGAGAGAGAGAGAGAGAGAGAGAGAGCGAGTAAGGGAGAGAACTGCACTTCAGATCGCACATGCCATGGAAGAGCATGCACTGCTCTTCTGGATTTCCATGGGACTCATGTCCGCCATGGTCGGCGGGGCCATGAGGAAGGTCCTGGCGACGCACGTCAGCGCTGGCCCCACCATGGTGGCCTGGCTGGGGGTCACCATGCTGGTGGAGCGACTCTGCTCCCTGGGCCTCCCCGCTGTGCTGGCGCTGGCTGCTCTGGGTGCCGTCTGCCTCCTTGTGCCCTACTGGAACCCCCCGGTGGCCCCCCTTCCCGCAGAGGGCAGGGCAGTCTTCATCACAGGTAGGGGCGCCCGCCAGCACCGCCGCGACTCTACCTGCCGGCCGAGGCACTAGTTGCTCAACTTTCCCCCTCTGCCACTCTGTCTTCCTGCATGCGCTTTCTCTCTGAAATGCACAAGCTTACAAGGCTCCCAACGCACCCCTGACATGTTATATTTCACACGAGCAGCAGCTGCGTGACCTCGATCGGCTCTCTCTCTGCATCTGGGCTTCGGAAACGTCCCGGTGCGCAGCACTTTCCTGGTACTACGTTTTCAGCACAAACTGTTGCCAGCACGTCTTGTATCTAATTTCAACACTGATATAAGCCTTTTGCAACAAACTTATTACCTCCACTTCACTTGATGTACTGTTTCAATGCATAAGTTCTTGTGATCAAGCTAAGTTCTTATATAACTCTCGGGAAAGCATCTCTCAGTGGAGTGTGTGTTAAATATTAATGAGGTTATTAAATCCTTTTTATATTGAAGTAATCACTGGCTCATAATCCTGTGTATTTTTTTTCAAGGTTTGCAGCCAACATCTGCTGTAAATTGGTAAAATAGAATTAAATGATTAGTGCTTTGTTGCAGTATGTATTGAATAACTATATTAAATCCTTGAGCAAAGTCTGTGTATAGTACATCAAATATTGTATGAGGTGCTTGGGTAAATGCCAGAACATGACCTGCAACCAAATTTGGATTTCTTTATGAAATTCCTACATGATCCTAGTGACTGAATATATTATCACATTTCATAGGCCATTTAAATTCTACTCTTGACCTCATTAACATCATAACCTCATTAACAGCACATATGTCTTAATGCCCAAACTTTCTGTGAAATTCAGGCATAAATTACTTGTGGACTTTGAGCACAACAAAGTCATTACTACTCCAGAGCAGTTAGCCTGGACCTTGCAACACTCAAGATGAGGAGATTGATCCTTTATTATTATTGTCGTCCTCATTATTTTAAAAGTACTTTTAAGAGCTATTCTGCCCAATTCTGGTCTATGGAAACCAAAATACATTACATATCGTTGTGCAATTATCTAAAATAAATAAAAGCTCTAATTATTGCCTTAAATCCGAAAGATGCATAACAGCTCCGTATCAAAGTTTAAATTTTAACTGTTAACGTCGCACACTTCTGCACAACATAGAACCCTCGTGCGGATCCACACAATGCTTTTATATGGGAGTATGTTGCTTCAGTACTGATATTTCGTGAATGGAGTAGACCCATATAGTGATATAAAAGACTAGTTGTATTTCATGATATCCGCTACGAGCAAGACAAAATACACTATCGTACTTCCCTGTTGATTAAAAGCGCGCACCCTCTCTCGCTCTCTCTCTCTCTCACACACACACACACACACACACACAAAATAAACACCTCCTGAATCCAAAGGTGTGGGCGGGACAAACAACTTTCCCAAGTGAGAACAGAATTTATCTGCTTGATGCCCAGTATCCACACGGGGAGATGTGTTTTTATAAAGAATCCCGTGTGCGGCTTCGCTCTCTGGCTCCCGAGCCCCCTTTACAGTGCGCGATAACCACCTGCCGGCGCCTAATCTCCGCGGGCTACTCACCATGGCCGCTTTCCAACCATGTTTTAACTCGACAAGAGTGTTCGAATACAAACATGCACACACATGTGTTATATGTCGTCGTTGGGATTATTTGATGACGATGATCGGTTATTGTTTACGTCGGTATCATGAAACAGACACGCACGAACGCAGACGCTGCAGCCACAAAAGGTGAAAATGTTTTCACGACATCCATAGCAAGTAGTTGCCGCTAGAGCACCTGCTATAGCCCGCTTTGAGTATTGCTGTCTTGCTAACTGATTATAAGGTGTAAAAATGCATGAACAGCAGACCTTCCTACTTACTGGTCTTAGTGTAAAAACAGTCTTTATGACAAAATTACTAAGAAGAACGGCATAATAAAATAGCTTGGGTCGAAATTACAAAATATAGGGATATGAATTTAGTTTTAAAAAGGTGAGTAGGCTGTTTAAATTACCATGGAAACTGCGTTAATTAAGTTTTAAGCGAAAGAGAATCGTTTACTGGCAAATGGAAATAATATACAATACGTGGTGTAAAGGTTGATGTACGTTTCACATCGTTTGATAGTTTAATAAGACACTCATTTATGATAGTATACTCTGTGGTGAGTAAAAATTAACGTTGTGTACACAAAGATACATTAAAAGGTAAGATATAGCGTGCGGAGAAGGAGCGTCCCAGGTTTATGATTAAAAGCGTCGGGACACCTGGACTTAGTGGGCTGCTCACTTCATTACCAAAGCAAACGTTTGTGGGCATGCATTGGCAAAAATAAAGTTGTACAAGATTTGCAGTGGTTAGGGCAGTCAAGAGGCAGTCTACTGACATGGAAACCAGACTCGGATCACCTTCTTAACCAGAGGCTAAGGGGGGGGGGATGCATTACCTCGCCCCGACGCACAGCACAAGCCGCCGTGCTTCGGCATAATTTACAGCCCACTAAGCTAAAAAAGTTGAATTTCATCCAATGACGCTGTTGTTGCCGTTGGAATCGGTGTTATATTTCTTTATCACTAATATCCGGGAGAGACCAGGGTTTCATTTGTGCTTTCAAAGACCGCGGAACGTTCAAAGACGTGAGCGCTTGTTTTCAAGGAACAATGGATAATTTCGCGAAAACCGATAGTAGGCTAATGAAACAAAGTACGATGCTTCCCCGCCCCGGCCAATGCAACAAGTATACAAATAAATATACAAGAGGCGCAACAGTGCCGTGGAAACACGTGACACTCACACTTTCCAATAAATATAAAGTGAAGGTTTTACAGTAGTGCAGATTTAGCTATCAGTGATGTAGCGCACATGGGGACTGAGGTTGTTCTAGAATCTGGTCTTTGTGCTGGTGCCACTACCGGAGTTCAGGACTGAGAAGGGCTCTAAACAGACATTTCATTAATTGGCTTTTCCCCACCTGTATGGAATCAGCTTGTAAATGTAAAAAAAAAAAAAAAAGAATAGAAGAAAAAAAGTTAAACCTCTTATGAATCAATTTAAAAGCAAGGGGGCTCGGCAGCATACCTATGGGGATGAAAGCTTGCATTGCACAAATTGGCTCAGTTTCCAACTTCTTCAGTGGGTCACTGTAAATTAATGTGCTGAACAGGAGAGTATATATCAATATTTGGTTGTGTTGGATAGTGACACATTGCACAAGAAAAACTACCGTAAAATCTTATACTGTGTTTTCTTTCGACTGTTATTTAACCACATTTAATCTGTAACACGGAAAATTTTTATTTACATAACCCAGGTCGACACAGGAAAATAATGTCTTGGGTTCATTCCAGGAATGTCTGGACAGTAGTTTACAGCAAGAGAGTTTAAATTACACTGTGTTCCAGTACCATATCTTTCCACTTACTCTGTCCATCCGAGTAGGCAGCAAGCAGCCTGATTATGTAGAACAACTTTTAAAGGCATAGCTTAAATTGGGGGGTTTTGGGAACAACATCTCCAGCAAAGTAGAAATAGCTGTTTTTTTTAAAGATCATAAGGGGGGGGGGGGCATATCCAGTTGTTTTCCCTCACATTGTGAGCATTGAGAAGCTGATTCTCATTACGGCACTGAGTCTCTGGGAGTAGTGGGAGAGCTGGATATGGAAGTTAAGCTTTGTTTGGACCCTTATAACTGCAGCAGGGAATGGTTTAATGGTACACTGACAGGTGAGTTTAAGCAGCTCATACAAGTGCTAATGTGCACTGGTTTCCAGACACATCCAGTGCCACCAAAGCAGACCAAAAATATAGCCTGTTCCTGGAAGTGTCACAGAGGGGGAGGCACGACGAGGCTGTCACTTCCAGTCCTGCGGGTTCTGTTGCTGTAACTTTGAGAGGCCGTTTCACCTGTTTAACCTCAGAAATATATAAACCTACCAACGTGACAAGCTACGAATGGATTTTTCCAGCAAATAACAGCAAAGCAGTTATTTGGTACCAGCCTTTCGTTGTGGAATTTCTAGAGATCTGAAAGGACACCTTCTGCGAGCTGCAGTCTCGGTGTGTCTCCATGGCACCGAGATTTACACCACATAGCACGCATATCTCTCATGCCGCTGCGCTAAAACACTGATTGCGTTTGTTTGCCTTCGAAAATAATAATACTGATCTGACCCCTTAATCTCTACATTCATTGTCTCGTTCACAGTCTGTTGTGACTTCGGCAAAACACATGCTAGTTTTCCATCTGCTTTTTATTGAATGCATGTAGAACCCTATCTCCACTTCCTCTTTGGTGCTCTATTTGGTTAATTGCTTTATAATTGCACGAGCTATTTCTGTGTAACATTGCTCGTGTCCCACACTGGCTTTTGGTCTTAGTTCCACACGCCCAGGGTGGCTGGCTCCATCCTCAGTGCTGTCGAGGATGCTCATGACTGTACGTCGAGCTCAAACTTCGTAACCTCCGTTTCTGAGTAAACAAATTCCACACTGTTCGCCTTTGAGCCGCCGTGGTATGTGCCTGCTGTAATGGGCCATTGGGTATTGATTGTCTGTTCTCATACCATTTGCCTTCTTTCATCGTTAAACAGTTGTTCGTTCTTCCCCCATGAGAACCTGCTGAGCTGTTGTTGAGTAAAAACAAGTGGAGTCAGACGCCATGCGCCATAGCTGCCACTTTTATAGGACTTCTTCCCCTTTTGTCCCCCCCCCCCCCCCTTCAGGCCATTTGAAGTTAATGCCTATTAGCTGAAGTAACATGCTGGCTGAAATGGGTCACCATGGGTCGCTCTCAGGTCAGTGCACAGACTGAAAATAAATAAAGTGAAAAGAAAGCATGTGCTCAAAAGTGGCTGCGTCAACATGCCGCTACGACGTTATCGGAACCGTTTTGGAAAGTATCCAAGGTGTTCACTGAGAACCCAGCACACTCAAGTAATATCTGGTCAACCTAATCTGGGTAAAAGAGCAAAAAACGTCACATGCAGACAGTGAATCTCATCGGGGGCGTGAACGAGATCGTAGTCTTTTGTCTTATTTGTCGCGAGCCTTGCCAGCAGCATGTCAATATTTGGCTAACCAACATGCCGCTGCTTGAAGTTGACGGGCACGAGAGATCAGATCACTGAGCATGACTTACTCTGCCGTCCTCATCCTGGTGAGTCACACACTAAGTTGAACCTCTCACGCCCCAGGGAACTCTGTGTGCTGTTTATTCAGCAATATTAACCCAATGTCACTCAACAGATTTACTTTAAGCCGCCAAGCCACGGGTGTGCAGTTTTACGCACTGTTCTTGGATGATCTCCAGCATCAGTCTGCAGTTGAAAGGCCCTGTAAACTTGACTCTAAAAATATCTTCACTACACAATCTTATGCAATTGATACAGCTTCACCTCACCCTATTATGAATCGTCAACTGCAAAAACGAAAGAAATAAATACCTGATGAATGAAGGCATCTTATTTTGACACTTTCATTATCAAATCGATTGCAAGCATCTTATTTTACACTTTGAACTTTAGTTTCAATATTGCCAAAGTCTTTTGTGGCTTAAAAATTTCCAGTGACCACTTTTCCAATGACCACCCCTTAAACAAATGCCTAATGATGAAATCTTTGCTTTGTTCTGTAGACTTATTCTGTGGAAACCGACTCATTCCGTAACGTGTGTCTGACATTTAACTGGAACATGAGAGACAGATTTCCCTTTTCAGTAACTCAGAACAAATGTGAGTTAAGCAATTAAATGGGCTAATTTGTGTATTCTTTGGGATACCCATTATATTTTGATGCAGCTGCTTGACTTATTTGGTATTTACATGTGAAACATCCCCTGAGATCTTTTGGCCTAGTGGTTCTGCCCAGAGGGTACAGAATGCACTGGATAGCTGGCCTGCAATAGGACACAGCCTGGCCGCTGCATGATTTGTGACCCTGGCATGAATCCTTAGAGGACCTTATCCTGTGATAAGGTCCTGTAGAAATATGACTTATGGAGGTGTGATTATGATAAAAGGACAACTCGTCTTTCACTGTGAACACGGCGTTCAGGGTAAAGGTGACAGGTGTCAACTTTGACTGGATGGAATCAGATGCGTATGGTACCTTGAATGTATTGTTTGTTGAAATGCTTGTCATGCTCTTATTGTCAATCCGTGCCGGACTTAGTTAACAATCAATGGAATGTCAAGTGTCAAGTACACATACTGCCTGTACTGGACAGAATGGACCTTGCAATGTTTTTCTTGAAGGTTGCCTTTGTGAAGCATGCCTTTGTGTTACTCATTTACTTAGTGCTAAATTCGGAATGACAGACTACGCCTACAAATGTCATTTGTAGGTTTTGAAGAAAAATAGACCCCTCCTTAAGTGACAAGTCTTTGATGCTTGTGACAGTGCAAAGGTCCATTTCGGTCGTATATTTAGTTCCACTAAATGGTAGTAAAATCTCATCCCCAACTTTCAGCAGATTGTTTGTTTGCTTTGTTTGTTACTCAGTGTTTACACATTTCATGAATAAGTGTCCAGGCTGTGTTTACTTGTCATTCATGTAAGGATTTATGTATATAGAACTGAGTTTGGTTGAAGAAGAGATGACTCGAAACATGCTTTTTTTTTTGAGAAGCACATTGGGCTGTAGCACAATGTGAGCATGTCCTTGACTTTGTATTATGTAGATGGCTGGCTGTTTGCAATGCATAGTCATGGGTTGTTGTTACCTCTGTGGTTACATATTTGTGAAAGTTATCGAGATGAAAATGCTGCTCGGCCTAAGGAAGGCGATTCCATTCTGGGATAACATTCCAAGGGAAGTTTAGTGACATTCTGTGAAAGCCAGGTAGATCATGTTGAAAGAACAGCGAGTTCTTAGTATACCAAAATAAATCTGGAACAAACCAGCGTTCTCAAGTGTTTAGATGAAGTAGTGATATCTGACAGGGAACATAACATCACATCACAGCATCCAAATAGGATGTGTTCAAAATGCGCCAACTGATTGCCATTAAAATAATGTATATTTAATGCTGACTTTGATGCAGTCTCCAGTTATCACTAAGGAGAAGGAAAAAGGCAGAAAACAGGTGCAAGCATGGCTACACCGGCATTTGTGATTTGGGGTTAACGCACGCTCTCTGCTTTCTGCCAGGTTGCGACTCCGGTTTTGGGAAGTCAGCCGCCCAGCGACTTGACGGCCTCGGGTTCGAGGTATTCGCCAGCGTGCTGGACCTGAGTGGAGAAGGAGCCCAGGAGCTGCAGCGAGTCTGCTCTCCCCGCCTCACCCTCATCCAGATGGACATAACCCAACCCCAGGACATTCAGCAGGCCCTAGCACGCACCAAAGCCAAACTGGGGCTCCGAGGTGAGATGATGACAGCAGGATGGATTCCTAACGTAGGGGGCCAAGTGTTCCCTCACTCCTCGCATAGTGGGTCAGGCATAAACGTTAATTTCTTTAATCTGTAGCTACTCTCTGGTAATAGTGAATTTCAGCCACACAGTGTTACTGAAACAATAATTGTTTTTACATTGCAGATTATTTTGTAACAATTTTTATTTGCTTTATGTACAAAGATCCACCATGTAAAAGGACAGGTGAAAAAAGTGATATGCTAAAGATATATTTAACGCGGCAGCGTAGGAGAGAGTTTGAAATGGGAGGGGAGGCAACTTAATGATTTAAATAAAGGTCTATTTATTTGGGAGGATTAAATTAATCCAGAATATTGGGGGGGGGGGGGGGCTACACGCCCCTCTGGTTTCTCATTTGGCACAGTGACTGTCTCTGTTTTTTTGCATCATTTTTCGAGGGGGTTTGTTTACTAAAAAAGCTGGGTATTGGCTGTACAGGATGTGGCCAATCTGAAATCGGACTCCTGGCAGAAGGGGCAAATTGGATCTCCATGCATGCGGGGGGTCACTCGGCCTTCCACTCCTCTCTCCCACTCTCTCGATCCGACGAGCGCACACTTGCTTAGTCACTCACTCACTCACTCGCACGTATTCGCCACCCTGCTGCACGCTCACCTACCCAGTAACCAGCTCACTACAGATCACAGGATGTCCTTCACAGGCATCAGAGCCCCTGGCCATCGGCCGATGGACCTGTGCCCATGATCCTCTACACGCCGAGTCAGCCCTGCAGTTAGGCACACAAATTGCCTCCCGTGTCCCGCTGAACGAAGGTGTAGCATGCATGTCCAAAGGAGGGGGGCTGCTCCCATGACACCAGGGCATGTGAAGACAAGGGAAAGGGAAAGAGGGGAAGAGCAGACCGCTACACGTGTGGAATCCTTGTAGGATGCCCGGAATGTTTGGCCGTGTTTGGATGAGCTGAGGGGGCGTGGCTTCGATCCCGGTTCCCATCTGGTCAATACAGAGTGTCCCAGAATGTCAAAATGTGTCTTAAACAGCTGCAGGAACAATGAGGGGGATGAGATTACTGCTCCCTGTGCCTGACGAAGAAACGCCCGAGGTCCGGAGGCGCCCGGCTTGGCCGTCGATTCGCTGCTCAGCGCCGCTGAAAACAGGCGGTTATACAAAACCAGCTCAAAGAGAAGCGTTTAGAGGAAAGCTCCCGGTTCATATTTGGGACTGGTGAAGCATGTATCAGCTATTATCGATGCCCACTTCCCATGACGGCAATTTAGTGCTGCTTGAATCATCACCAAAACTGTCTTGTTGTGAACCAGGGAGGCAGGAAAGACAATGTTACGCCGAGGGAAACACAGCACACGTTCCCATGCGCCCTTGACAGGCCTGCTGTTAAGAGCAGGGACACCGAAGGATTTCTTAAAACATCCTGTTTATGGGCCGTCCCAGGCCCAAGACGGCGACTGCGGGACCAGACCTGGCCGTCTGCCAGGGGATGAAGTTCACATGTGAACGCTGTCCTTTGAAATAGCTCCTGCTCCAGATTTTGCTCGCACCTTAAGGTCATGTTTTGCATTAGCTCTAAGATTTGAAAGGCAGCTTAACCCCTATCCCGTGTTTGGGGTCAATCTGACCCCAGAGCATCATTAAACGGTAGGCAAATTTCACTCGGGGAAATTATCACGGGAAAAGGGTTAAATGAGCGTACAAGGCTCACGACGTGTGACGTGGGATGAATGTGATTCCTTGGTTCCTGATGATATTAAACTTTTACTAGGTTCTTATGGAATCCTTTGGTTGTTACTGACCCTGTCTGACTCTCTGTGACAGACCCAGAACCAGCATTCAGCTCCGCTTGAGTAGCTTGGGGTACAGACCTCACTCAGGGGGCCCAACACTGATATGATTACCGTCCACAGGATTCAAACCCACATCCTTCCAGATACAAACATAGCTGCCTAGCCCGCTGTGCTGCACAGCGGCCCTTTGTGTTTTTTTGTAAACACTGTGCCGCACTCCGTGGCCTCTGGTAGCCTCTGAGTCATTCATTAGGCAGCTGCGATAAGGGCTTTTATGTGCACCTCTAGCTGTGCGGGACACCTGCTTTAGGTTAGTGGCTGGGCTTCCAGGGAGGCCCTTCATTAGCTGTTCAGGCGTGAGTGCTACCAGCGCTGGCCGCACCCTCGACTACAGTCAGCGCGGTTTGTTTGTGGGCGAAGTGTGAGCGTTTGGGGGGTTTGCTGCATCCATTCTGCAGAATTGCACCCCCCTCCCTTAAGCGGTTCTGGGTCATGGGAGTCCAGGGGATGGAAAAAAGGCCACAAGACCAGCAAAGAAGCAGGCAGCCGCGCATTCTTCGTCAAACTTTTGAGGGACCCATGTTCACGCGATAGCTTTGTAGAAAGGGGAACTGGGGAAAATGAGTATATAGGTTTACTAGCGGAAAATATGATTGTTCCTGGGAACAAATATCGGAGAGGTGCAATCAGAATAAACTTGACAGGAAACAAGATCGGTGCCATTTTATTAAAAAAACACATACTAAGAGCAAAAGAGGGCATTTTTCTTTAGGTACGTTAAAAGATAAAAGAAAATAATAATTACATAGAAACTAAAAACCCAAACTAAAGGAAAGAATCTATACACTCGCCTCCACCTGCTCACCAGAGCAAAGCAATGCAATTGGTCAACAATCTAACAGAGATACAACACAATCTATGAACCTTGTAAAACTGTAAAAAGTGGACGTACAGGTAATTCCAGCACATGGATCTTCCTTCTTTGTCTTCAAGTCTTTTTAGCCTTGATAATATGTCCATCTGACCAACTGATGATTTCTTTGTAAAAGAAAATCTGCAAAAAAAAAAAACCTGCCATATATTAGTTTACAGTTCAGAGATTCATTTGTCAGTCTCTGTAGTGATGTACTGATTGTAGCTCAGTCCTCCCCGCCTGAGCACTACGTGAACTTTGAATTGATGCTGATTCTGGCACTGTGGAATATTTATAAGAGTTCCAAGAGTGTAATGGGTGATGCCAGGCACTTTGACGAAGGCCCCCTGCCCCAGTGTGCTCTGCTTTTGGCTTTGCGAGTGTCCATGGGAGGCGTCTGGGCCCCCTGACCCCTGACCCTGACCGGGTGTCTCAGCCGCCCTCCTCGTCCCCTACTGGGTCCCGCCGTTTCACGTGGACGCTGTTCCCCGTCTGGCTTCCTGCTTTTGGCCTTCTCGGCACTCTCCTCTGCTCTTTCCATCTTCCCCCCCCCCCCACCCCCCCGTTTTCCCTTCTCAAGCACGATGGAATTGCCGCCGAAGCAGGGGGTTTGGAAATCAGCATAAATCACGAATTCGGCTGCACTCTTGAAAATGTAAGGCAAAAATGAAACTTGAGCACAGGGGAGAGGATGGATGTTCGTGTAGGGGGGGGGGGGGGGGGGGGGGGGGGGG